>OX243819.1:36668842-36823842 GCA_945859605.1 Lumbricus rubellus
AGTGAGAGAAGTTGCGTCGTGCGTGTGGAGAAGCGAGAAGAAGATTGAAACTATTGACGTGGAAGAGGAATAGATTATCAGTTCAAACGGTACTTCAGTGAAATTTGAATAGCTTATCAGTTCAAACGGTACTTCAGTAAAATTTGAATAGCTTATCAGTTTAAACGGTACTTCAGTAAAATTTCCAGCTTTTTCAGGTTCACTTTAAAGTCTTTCTGCTTCCGGAATTTATATATATTTACACTCTTTTCATCATCCGACTTCCAATCATTCGCGAACTAAATGAAAATTTGTGGACGCGCACCATCAGTTAAAGTGATAATTGAGTCAATTGACTAGAACGAGAACAATAGCTACCGAATTTGACAATTCGATTATAGACTTAGAGTTACAATTGTTTTAATTTTTTATCAGATTATATTTATCGAATGAAATTAGAATTTGCAGCAGCTAATCAATGATGAATTAGAATTAATTTTCTATCATAAAATAAATTGCTTCGTGACTTTGTGAATTTTTTTAGTCGAGGCACAGTAAGTTACCGTACAGCACCAAGTTATGCTTTTTACTACTTTACTGTAGTCTCTTTTAGTCCGCATGCATGGTTTCTCTGATGGTATGCGATATGGCGGAGCCACATTTAGCCAAAGAGACTTCAGTAATGTGTTGCTACTGTAACTAGCTGTGCTTTGATTAAAATTTGACGGAGTCATGAAGCATTTGCATGAGTGAATTATGATAGAAATCTTATTCTATAATAATAATTATTCATAAGCTGCTGTTAATTAATTCTCATTAGATTTGAGATACCTTCATTTGCTGTATACTTCGCACGTTGACCGTATGAACAGAATCAAGTAGTTTGACTCAACACTGTCTTGTTAACTCGTTCTTGGCATAAGTCTAAACATAAGTGTTTAATCTGGTCGATCAGGATTAGCTATAGTTATTGCTCCGTCCTTAGACCTTAGTCATTCCCGTGCAGGACTCCCCATCGGACAACACAGCTTCTTCATTCTCCTCTGTATAGCCACATCTACAGCGTCATCCCACGTCATCTCCATACACTGCAGAATGTAGATTGTAGATCTTCTCGTATATATATATATATATATATATATATATATATATATATATGGTCTCATTCCAATTCTTTCGTCGTCTTTCCCTCCCACTTGTTACCCTCGGGATCCCAGTTCTCTTCCTGATTGGCTGCTATCCTCGCCCATTCTTCTTTTCCTCGTCATCGTCATCATCATCATCATCTTAGTCATCTTCTACTTCTTCATTGTTATTCTAATCGTATACTGTCTTAATCATGCAGGTGATACATTAAAGCAAACTGCGACACAGAAGATGAGGTCCTACGTATCCGGTTCCCTGGTCATACTGATGATGTTCATCTTATCGGTGATGCTGGCAAGGGCGTTCCCTGTTGCAGAGGACTACGAGTCGAGAATCATCGGTGCCAGATCGAGACGCGGATTCAAGGATGGAGCGGCAGATCGAATCAGCCACGGATTCGGAAAGAGGAGTCAGACTATCGGCGACATCCTACTCGCCTCCGACATCGACACGCCAGGGTAAGCGTCAGAGAAAAAGTGGTTCGGTTGGTACGAGTACAGAAGCTCATGTTACAGCATATGTGGGGCGCGGGGGTGTAGTGGTGGCGTCGTTGCCTTGGAGCCGGAAGGTTCGAGGTTCGAATCCACCTCGCCGCGTAAGGACCTTGGGCAAGTTCTTCACTCACAATTGCTCAGCGCTTCGGCGTGAAACTCCGATGCAGTGTCCGCTCTGCATCGGGAGCGCCTCTGAGTAGAGAGAGCTTGAAGGGCCGCTATAATAAGTGCACATACAAACAAGTACACGAATAGCAATTAATTTTGATCAATGCCTTTAGTAAAAACAGACTTTCCAATAACTTCCACTAATGGGGAGGGAATTTCTCCGCGTTCCCTACCCAAGCTTGAGAGTGCACGGGGTAGGAGATTCCCAACCTTCCCTTCTCAGGATTTACTGCCCTGAATGTATACTTGAGCTGAAAAGAGTTTGTTGCCTTCTGTTCTACAGATACGTTGTAAGCGACGAGATTTTGGCTGATGGACTAACTCGAAACCGAAGACTGGCTCTTCAGTTCGTCCGCGCCTACGTCGATCTCAATGGTAACCATTAAAACTACCTTTAAATCTCAATGGTAACCATTAAAACTACCTTTAAATCTCAATGGTAACCATTAAAACTACCTCCTTGTTACCTTTGAACACTTTATGTTTACGCTTTCCCTATGTTTTGTATTGCATATTCATGCTATTCGGAAGATGTTAACCATGAAGTATTTCAACAGGAGTGAAATGTTAATACATCTATAGGCCCTATATATAATTATTATAATTATTATAATTAGGCTATATAAGCGACTTTTAAGTATATCGCAGCACATAAACTCTCTGATATCTATCTTGTATTATAATCATTTGGTTAAAGCCCCACCTGGAGCGCAGGGGCGTTGCCAGGAAAACTTCGGGGATTTTCATTGCGGGTTCGACACGTTCGCAGAATACACAGAACAAGTTTTTTTTTAAATCGGAAATGATTCATTTAGGAGGGCTTGAACCAGTAAAAACCCCAAGTACGCGCATGGGGAACTTCTTCCCCTTCCACCTAGAAACGCCCTTGCTTGTATTCGCCTACGCGCATGCATGCATCTTATCGGAAAAGCGCCGCCTCTAAATAACGGCATGAAGGTCAATTCGAGTGCGATTGAAAACGCTTCATTATTACTGCAGCATGGAGGTAGTTGTCGGAGTCTAAACTAATAGACGGTGTTCCATACAAGGCAAATATGAAGGTGAAACCCTGAACAGAACAACGACCTTAGTTTAGACACACAGCAGGTCAATCACTCCTCCCATAATCGTCGAAATGATGCAGTGTACCGTATGCTAACGATTGAGCATAGAGCAGTATAGCTGCTCATAAAATAACCTATAGACCCGTTGATCACATACTACCATGGACTTCGATCCATATAATATTATCATGATCCATAACAACGCCTACATGCAATTAACAAGAACGTTTCTCTCCAGCCATGCATTCATTTGCTGTTCGCTGATTGTTTTACGTGTGTGTGTGTGTGTGCGTATGTGTGTGCGTGCGTGTGTGTGTGTGTGTGTGTGTGCGTGCGTGTGTGTGTGTGTGCGTGTGTGTGTGTGTGCGTGTGTGAGTGCGCGTGCGTGTGTGTGTGTGAGGTGGGGGCGGGGGGAAGGAGGGGAGCGGCGGCCACTTCTGAACTTAGCGACGTGTCGACATTCTTCGGTGTGGTTGTTGTTTTATCACTACACGCAGAGAGGTCCTCAAAAGGCGCTATGTAAATGTGCACTCGCAAATTCAGAAATTCTGCATATATAGATAGGCCTGCATACACGAATGTGTGCATCTATATCATATGCACATGAATGCTTGCAGAAATGCATAAATATATGCATACGTAGACTGTCTGTTTGCCTGTCCGTTTGCTTGCCCGTTCTTTCTGTGATGCACACAGTCACACAATGCTATACAGGGTGGTCCAGCATAAATGAACCAAATTTGCATGCTTGTAACTGCGCGGAATTTATTTATGCCACTTTGTGAGTCCAATAAAAGGTATTTCACTCTAGTATTTTCCCGCCACTTGTTAGATGCTCACACTGGCCCGCCACTAGTTAGAATATGTTCATACTGGCCTGCCACTAAAAAAGGTTTAACACTCCTGCCATAAATAATAATAGCCCAATGATAAATTATTTCAGGCCTAGTGCATGCAGCATGCGATATTGCAATGCTATAGTGGTAATTGATGGCAGTTTAAGTTGAAGTATAATACTGGCATTCCACTCTATTTTAAATACAAGTTCAGAGCACTTAGTTCAATTAATTTTTAATGTAGTAGACCATGTTATATATCAGCATTTAAAGCACAACACATCGCTGAATCAAGCATAGTCAGAAATAAATAAGTGCAAGAATAAAACATGTCATGTCATTTAAACAACAGTTCTGTAGGCCTACATGTTGACTAGAATACAGAAAAGGTGAGTTTAAGCTCTCCAAAAAATTCACTACTCCTCTGAAAAAAAATGAAATGGCGTCTCTGATTCGTGTAACCATAATTATTATTTTCATACATGATACGCGTGTATTGAGAATAAATATTATGCTTTATACAAGCATGAACTCGTACATGAGCACATTCATACACGCACTCAATCATCCCTCCATACATAAAATGCATGCATGCGTACACTGTATTTTACGAATAAAACAATGACCTCGTTCGCTATTACCATTACTTCCTACTTTCGAATAGCCTAGCGTTTTCCGCTATTGTCAATGGAAACGCTGCGGCTCCTTTGTAGCTGTTGTCATACATGTAGGCCTATAATTGTTGTTGCTGCCAGTGCTGTCAATTGTCCCACTGGTGTTGATTTGTTGGTAGTCGGCGCCAGGGCTTTTTTAACGTGCAGTTGTAGACTAGGCCTACACAAAAATGTAGGCTACAGACTACAGTTCTAATTGAATGTGTGCAGTTGCAGAAGCGCTTCTGTACAGCTAAACCTATCAAAAAGGTCGTTGTCCTCCGATTGGGAGTAATTCACCATGGAGGATGGGAGAGGAAAGAAGGGGCTGCTGTGCAGTTCTAAAAATTCCTTAAAAACAGCCCTGGTAGTCGCAGTTGTAAATAATAGTAATCCGGATGACACATGGGCAGAGGCGGATCCAGGGGGCAAATCCGGTCATGGCCCCAATTAGAAATGCCAATGTATCGTGGCCTCCATTTGGTTTCAACAAGCTTTCGAACAATGTATAGGCCCTGTCTTTCATTTTTTCTTGTATTTTGAAAGGCAAGTTCGACCAGATGACTAAAAAGGTCATCAGATTTTTCTCCCTATAGGATCAACGTAATTTTTCCCGACCCAAGGTCAAATTTGGCTCTCCCCTTCGAAAATTTCTGTATCCGCCCCAGCACATGGGGCGTCTGTTATTCTGGTCAATATAGGAAGATGCGTATCCAAAATGTTCAGCCTAAGTCTAATCGATAGGGAAGAGAGTCGAGATTTGAAAGGACCAGGCACGAAGACAGCCAGGCTGCAAAGGTGGTTGTAGCCTAGAAATAAAGCGGGGAACGAGTTAGTGGAACAGAGGGAATCAGTGAAAGTAGTTGTAGCAGCAGTATCGTATCAGCAGCAGCAGCCGCAGTAACAGCAGTAGGCCTAGTGGTAATAATAGTGATAGCAATAGTTGTAGCAGTAGTAGGATAGTGGTGGTAGTAGAAGCAGCAATAGTTGTACCACTATACACTGGTACTAATAGTAGAAGTATGTTAGTATTAGCAGCAGCAGTATAGTAGTAGCAGCAAGTTTCATTATTGATAATTGGCTCACGAACTAACCACTGGCTTGCTGTGCTCACATAGCACTTGTAGGAAAGGAGTTATCCTACTTGAAGTGCAGCAACAGCAATGGATGACGTGCATAATTATGCGCGGACTCATAAACAAAATGACCAGATCATCAATAATTGCAGGTTTTGTTCGCATCGTTATTTTCTTGTCGATATTCGATGCTTTCATATTGTTTGTTGTTCTTTGCGACTGAAGTACACATGGATCATAACAATGGAGCACGAAATTTACTACTCTTTTATTGTCTAATTGGTCTTGCTGCGCCCACTGCATTTTGACGTCACATTGATCGGTCGTCAAGGTTCCATAATTCACACTGGGACTTTTACATCTTAGCTTTTCCATCTAAGCTTTTCCATCTAAGCTTTTCAATCTAAGCTTTTCCATCTAAGCTTTTCCATCTATGTTTTTCCATCTATGTTTTTCCATCTAAGCTTTTCAATCTAAGCTTTTCCATCTAAGCTTTTCCATCTAAGCTTTTCCATCTAAGCTTTTCCATCTAAGCTTTTCCATCTAAGCTTTTCCATCTTAGCTTTTCCATCTAAGCTTTTCCATCTTAGCTTTTCCATCTTAGCTTTTCCATCTAAGCTTTTCCATCTACGCGTTTCCATTGTGCTCCAAATACTTTAATGGATGAGAGTGAACACAATGCAGTCTGTCCGCTTGAGAGAAATGTTTATTTCGTCAAAAACAATACTACACGTTTCCACTGATGATGGCTCATGTTCTGATGATTTTATTGCGCAGCTCGTGGCTTTAAATTAAGTATGTCTTATAATAGGACAGGTAGCAACAGCTACATGTATTGGCTTTGCAAAATAGTAGGTATACGAGACGACTGTTGATACAAGCAAGCCGGCATGATCAGGTTGAGAATGTCGAGGGGTTGAGGTTTTATACCCCGAGTCTTCCGCGTCTTCCTTAACCTCCTCTCTCGGACTCGGATCTTTACCTGTCATGTAAGGTCAGCCACACTGACTAAATATAATAATAGGCCTACCGTACTGCACTTGGCTCTTAAGTGACGCTTTAGAAATTTAGAGTAGGCAATAACGAGGCTGGTGCCAGAGTTTCAATTGTAAATGTATCCAGTGGAGCCAGTGATGTTACGTCTGCGAGGAAGGGTAATTGGGTGTAAATTAGTGCAATAAAGTGTAATTTTGGATGAATGAATCCTATGCACGCAGGACTCTTACATGGCAGAGCCATGTCACTGAGCCTTGACTGGTGTTGAAAATATTATTGTGACCGGTTCATTCATCGGTTTGCAAAGGATTGTCAGAGATCATTGCAAGAATTAATGTCTTCTTTTGTTGATTTATCGATCTGCTTGCTTAAGGTCCATTTGACAACCATGTTCCACGAGTACTTGTATCTAAAAGAGTTTAGTTACTGTTAAGTGAACGACTTTGTCTGTCTGTCTGTGCGTCCGGCTTTTCGTCTCTCCTTTTGTCTGTATAGGCCTAATGAAATACCACAAGAATGCAAAGCATGCCTACGTCTCTAGCTGCCCTTCGGCCTGTCCAACTCCCCTCCTGCCTGCCGGTCTATCTATCTACTTATCTTCCTACCTACTTGCATGTCTGCCCGTCTGTCTTTCTATTTCCATCTGCCTACCCGCCCACCTGCCTGCCCGCGTGCCTGCCTGCCCGCCTTCCTGCCTCTTCATCGTCGCATTGGTCTCGAGATGACAAGCCAGACATTGCATCGAGCACCTGTACCGTTCCCATTGCAATTTATTATGTGTGACATTTCACAGCAGGATGTCCAGCGCCACCCTCAAATGTTCACCATAGCGATCTGTAGCAGGCAAAGATCAGTTACGTTTGTGGGGGGGGGGGGGGGGGGGAGGGGTAGATGACGGATTTACTGCGCGTCTACTTCCTGTTTGGTCGACGAATCACAATGGCGGAATTCTTATACGGACCAAAATATTATGTTAGCCTAGATTTGCAATTTGCATCGGTTTATTTATGTCGTTTGGTGATGCACTGGGTGAAAGCATCTTTGGGGTTATATATTCATAAGTAATTAGAGCAGTGCAAGGTTAATTTATGCAGGGTGAGAATTGCCGGGGGGGTTGGGGGGGTTCAACCCCCCCAGTCTTTTTTAGAGCCCCATGTTAAAGTATGTTTTTCATACCCCAAATTCAAGTTTATCATAGGCCAACCCCCCCCCAGTTATTTTTCCACAATTCTCATACTGAATTTATGTAGCGCATTTTGAGGTACTCAGCGTGAAAGTCGTTGTAGGCCTACATGGCAATCGAGCAGTTCGCTTTTCTCGTGGCCCAAATTTATGCTGTCGCATACAAATAACTTGAAATAAGATAGCAAGTGAGAATGGAGTTGGGCTACAGCAAAAACTTCAAGCAAACGAGAGAAAAGTCGGCTCGGATTCATGTCAAACCCGTCTCTATGCCTCGGACGCCCTCCGCAGTCCGCAGCATAAAAGTAACCCGAATCTCCTCTTTTCTCCCCACTCCGTATAGCGCATGAACTGTGGGCAGACTCAATTTCTTGAAGCCGAAAGCACTGTATATCTGCACAACAGGGTAAGAAACAAAGCAGCAGAGTGCTATAGAATTATTCGGCATCACAGTTTCATGTTTCTGCTTCCGAAATTTGATGCTCTTCCAAACCGCGACCTTTTCAAGCTGACCATAACAGCTCCTGATGATGATGATGATGATGATGACGACGACGACGACGATGATGATGATGATGATGGTGATGTGATGGTCATGGTGGTGGTGAAAATTTAGAGGCAAGAGATGGGGGTATGCATGGACGGTGATTTGAACAGGTGCGTTTCCATAAGGACTTGGATATAATTGTTTGGTGCTGGAAGGGGGTATACGAGTGCGCTATAGGCCTATAAGTTTCACACTGCTATCAACTTGTGGAAGTGTAATTAGTCTGTCCGTGTAGCCTACCATCAGACACAGACGATCTCAATGACACGTGGTCACCCGAATATATATGGCGTCACCCAGGGCAGGCCACACATAGGCTAATCAGACAAAAATACACTTCGATTTAATTACGACCCAACATAGCGGTTTTGCTCTCTCATTCATTCTCTGTTTGTTTGTTTGTGTGACTGTCTACCTCTGTCTTTGTCTTTGTCACTAACTCACTCGCTCACTCACTCACTCGCTACTCACTCACTCACTCACTCACTCATTCACTCAATCTGAAGTTGTCTCTGTCTGTCTGTCTGTCTGTCTGTCTGTCTGTCTGTCTGTCTGTCTGTCTGTCTGTCTGTCTGTCTGTCTGTCTGTCTGTCTTTCTGTCTGTCTGTCTGTCTGTCTGTCTGGGACTCCATATGTCTGTCTGTTTGTCTGTCTGGGACTACGTCTGTCTGTCTCTGTCTCTCTCTGCATAGGCCTATATGCCGCTCTGTCTGTCCCTCAGTCCGATCGTCTGTCCGTCTCTGTCTATCTGTATGTCTATCTGTCTGTCTGTCTGTCTGTCTGTCTGTCTGTCTGTCTGTCTGTCTGTTCGTCTGTCTGCTAGCCGGTCTCTTTCGGAAATCGGATCTTGCTCTCAAAACGGTATAAAAATGTTTGCATTGTGAAACAAATCCATTAATTTGATTTTGTCAATAATAATCGTCATTGCATGAATTGGCCAATAACCTCTAGTGCATCATCATCGGTTGCAATAATTTCAGATCGGACTGCACTCGGTTTGACCTTTGTTATCCATAAGTACCGGTTGTACCGTCGCCATAAGGTACTGCTATGTACTCTCGCCGATCCCATCGGGACTTCTACTAATTATCTCCCACGTTTAATAAAACTACAGATTTTTCTAAAAAGCGGTACGTTTGATCACCCAAGCGTCCTACAATTCGCAAACTAAACGACTCTTTTAGAACGTAATTAATATCGAACAAATTGGGTAGACTGGTTCACGCTGGTTCCTGTACAATTCATATTCTAGCGGCCAAGAATCATTCAGAATTTATTACCATCAATCCAAGTTATCCAACTTCTATTGAAGGAATTTGAAGCAAGAATTGTTTTCATCAATCCAACTTCTATTTTAGCAATAATATTTAGGCCTAATATTCTCATCAATCCAACTTCTAGGCCTAGCAACGATGTTTTTTCAATGCAATTGAATTCAATGTAGGCTTAAGCAAACATTTGGTCGACTTGGTTGCTCCGAATTGTCCGCTCCGAATTGTCCGGTTCCGAATTGTTCGGACACCGTTCAGACTTATGAGCACATGTAGTCCTATGGCTACCTAAACCATAAAATATATTGCCCCCTATTGCAATGATGTGCCCCCACCAGTTTATTCTTGCGATTACGAAAGGCTTAGGCTAGGTGATAGGCCCTAGGTCTACGGGGCCGTCCATAAAGTACGTCACGCTATTTTTGACCATTTTTGACCCCCCCGTCACAAACTGTCACAAATCTCGGACCCCCCCCCTAAAGTACGTCACACTTTCGAAATGTTTCAAACATTAATACCGAAAGGCTATACATTATTAGGGCCTAAAACAAGGCTTCGCAGCAGCATTACTAGCGCTCCTAGCGAGAGGAATCGTGAACAACACATTGAGGGATACGCATTTCATTCTATTTTGACATAAAACTAATTCAAATGTTTCACAAAATGTGGGATTTTTTTAAAGCTATTAAATTCTAAAAAAATTATAAAAAAGAATTAGAAATAAATAAATAAATAAATAAATGTGTGACGTCACACATGGCCTGACCCCCCATTTCACAAACTGTCACACTTTCTTAAACCCCCCCCCCCCCTCGAGCGTGACATACTTTATGGACGGCCCCTACTTAATTTTAGTTGCTTAATTAGCCTACTTGTCTGCCTATTTATTATTTATTTATTTATGCCTAATTGCCGACATAGTTACCTACTAATTCATCCGCCTATCTGCCTACTTACCTTGATGAGATCATTTGGAAACCGTCTTTAGACTATAATAATTGTCTTTATTGTTGTTTCAGATGATGGAGTGATAACGGATGACGAGTTACTAATTTAGAGTCGGAGAGTTGGACAGATCGAGCAAGAAGAAGAGAGTCGGTAGTCATGGCAACAGCAGCGACGTCACATGCAGGACATTTATGAAGGACACACAACAGTGTTCCCACATAGTCTTCACATGACCTACATAGGCTATAATGGGTCCTCGATTTTCATTGGCCAATATGTAGGGCAGTGAAGTCCATATGCAAATATTGCCATGTGAGCTTCATGTGTTCTGCGTTTGAAGCAGCAACAACGATCTTTAATAGTAGTGTGGTCAGAATGAACGCATACATAAATGTCTGGTGTTATAATTGTTCATTTGTTCATGAGGCTAGGCTGTGCCTTATTATCTGGCAGTGAGTGTCTGAGTGATCGTTCTGGCCACACTAACGTTGTGCCCACTGTTGTGAAACACTATTGTGAAGCATGAATGAAGTTGCTGATTGTTTATAATGACTTCTGTATTTTCCTACAAGTTTACATTTAGGCCTATCCTGACTGGACGCAGATATTAGGAACTATATGGGCGTAAGCCTAGTGCAATAAAAAGCGAATAATGAATAGGCCTAATAAGCAATGCTTTTACTGTTTAGTGACTGCCATATCAAAGATGATTATTGTCGCCCTCCTCCTTTATCCAGGCTTGGGACTGGCACTGGCAATGCCAACAGCCTTCCTTTAAGTAGGTCTACAGCTTTTGAAAATCCGAGATTAGTTTACGATAATTATCACCGTCGCTTATAAAAAATCTCTGGTCTATTGCGTTACGCTGTCCAGTGTTGAGGGTTACCCTTTTTCGTTTTTTTAAACTACGTGCTACTTAATTCATCACTTTTCCTTGTAGTCCAAAGTGTCCACAGCACTCCAAGTAGGCCCACCACCGTACATCGCTCTAGTGGTGCCAGTCCCAAGACTCTATATAGGAGGAGGGCAACGCTAATAATATTTGCAATGATAGTGTCTAGGCCCTAGAGCGCCGAAAAATCAACTACCAATTATTAAAGTCTCACTTCATTCAAAAATTTATCTAGCGCCCGCTATATGGTAGGTCTAGCTACTTCGAGCAGAAGCCGATCATCACCAGGATCATTGAACGGATCGAAAATAAAATGGAGAGCAAGAGGGTGATTAATTTGTATTAGTTAATGCATTTAATGTGTAGTATTTTTATTTGTTGTATAATTATTATCCTTTATTGGATGTGTCAATTGGCGATCTGGGGTTGATGTAGGCCTTCTGTTGATTGTATAAGTAACTGAAGCCGGCTGAAATTTCAAATTCTACATTGTATAGTCAGGGAGAGAATTTTTGGAGGTTGGGGCTTCAAGTTCAAACCCCTAGTCTTTCTTAGAGCCACATAGTAAAGTCTGTTTTTCACAACCCCAATTCACCCCCCCCCACCCCCCCGCCCACACACAATTCTCACCACGAGTGCACTGCTTCGAATAAACAGGGACGAGTCCTGGTGGTTTGTCAAGAGTTCCCAGTTTTGGTGTGAAACACAAACCATAATGACCCGTGTGTTCGAGTTTTGCTTTGTTTTCTTTAATCTTTTGAAAGTGGCTGGCGAAAATAACCCCATGGTAGAACAATCATTAAAATAATAACATAACAAATCACTTATATAATATATCATAATAAAACACTACTTAAAATAATCCCTTTTCATAACAATCCAATACAGAAGCAAACTAGGGCTGGTTCTCACCTCAACTAAGCCACAAATACTATAATATAGACTTTAACCAATTAAATTCAACTGATTTGGTAGGCCGCCTATCTATAACATAAAGAGAAAACTGTTTAAAATGAGGTCATCGAACCAGCTAAAACTTTTCTTTCGACAGAATCTTCGATCATTCCAAATGCCAAAGTTGACATGTCAGCCAAAATGTTTTGACCCACAAAACGTGAACTGTGTTTTGCAATGCAGACATTTTTCTCAGCTGCCCTAAGCACCCTTGTCCAATATTTGCTGAAAAATATTGCCACTGGCCACCATTAAAAGAGGTTTGACACCGGTCTGTAATTTAACTGTGCTTAGAATGATCAACACCGTGAAGATTTAAAAGCTGCAAAGCTGGTCCACTAGCAACACAATTGTATACAGATCCTCAACACATGCATGCACACACACATACACACCCACCCACACACACTGATATATGTAGCATATATTCATTCATTCACTCATTTTATTAGCTTATATGGTGCTTCCCTTCAAGAAAGTTACTCAGCAGCACTCCCAGCCCAGCCCCGTCAAAAGAAAAGACTTGACAGATTTATTAACAGAGTTTGATTGGTCAGACGTAATAAACACAGCTTCAAAGGAAAGGTCATTCCAGATGGATGGAGCTACAAGCGAGAAAGCTCAGACGTTGCCTGGCAGCTAAGCAAGTCCGTATATAAGATCAATAAATAATGTCAACCATATAATCAATTAACAATTGATTAATATTTACAGCTTCATAGGTGCACCACAGCAACACAGAAACAGTTTCAATGTACGATGACTGGCTTCATAATAATTAATAAATACAGCAGAACTTCAGAGGTACTCCCGATACAATTCCTGCAAAATGCGCTGCACCTAACAGAACCAAATTAAACGGCAGTTGCTCAAGAACTAAAATGCCAGCACAAAACAAAACAAAATTCATTCACAGCTGTTCATCGTATACATAGCAAACATCCTCATGGAAACGAAACCATAACAAATACTGTCGTATACGAATGGTAAAGCTGGTCCGTATCGCTGTCATCCGCATTCCCAGAATTCACATTCGGAACGACGGGTTTCGAGTAGTCAGGCAAATGTTCGTAACCAATCTCGCCGTTGCCAAACAAACCAATCAGAGGAGTCGTCGGAAAGAATTTTCGAAATGCCTTCGACTCGACGTTCTGCTGTCCGCCGTAGAAGTTCTCGCCACGGCCGATGCACGCGAGCATGAACGCCACCGAATGCTGCTCGGGAACGTGAGCGGACTTCAGACGAGAGAGCTCGGCCTCGATTTGGCGCTCGCTGTTTACGCTCGCGGAGAGAAGAACGGAAGCGACGCGAATGCCTTCGCCGCAGAATGCGACACCAAATCCAGACGGTTCGTACCTGGAAGAGGAAAGTTTCGCTTTTAATCAATCAATCAATCAATCGTAATTTATATAGCGCCCCTTCAAGGTACCTACTCAGAGGCGCTCCCGGCCGAGATCAAGCGAAAAGTACATTGAAATGCAATAAGTTATAAGCGCATGTCTGCCAGAATCCTCTCACACTCTCAAGACTTTTCTTTTCCCCTGGGCTTCTGTGCTGAAATTGTATCGTACCACATTATATCGTACGTAAATATTTTCACAGCGCTCTTGTAGCATAGACTACGTTGCGAGAGGTGCCCTATAAATTTTCTGCCCCTCCTTTACAGAAGTTAACAGCAAAAGTCATCTGTAAGACATTTATTTTACCGTAGGCTACTCTTTTTGAAATATTATATTTGCTAGCTCGATTTTGTCAACTGTTAATGGTTTACTGTTTAGATATGAACAGAATTTAAAGATAATGTAATCAAATGCTATCGGAAAACTGTGGGATACTGCACAAATATCTGCAGGCACCAATGCCATGCTAGCCTCACTCTTAAAGCAACACAACAATCAAAATACTCACTTGTCCTGCAGTATCGACTGAAAACTCTTATCGACAATCAGACTGTCCGTGTAGGCGCCGGCGACAACAACGCCTTCGTAACAATGCACCATCTTCTGTCCGAGTCTTTTGTTGTTAGCATAATACGGATCAGTGAGAAACATGAGGATCAGTTTCGGGGTTTTTCCCTCCGGAATACCGGTCACACCGTCGATGAATTTCTTCTCCGCATCCGAGTTGTCGGCTTCGCTGCCAGCTTCGGAGTCGTCAGTGTCGTCATCTCCGTTGTTGTTGTGGACAAATGCATCCGGCATTTCCTCGTCCTCCTTTACCGGGTCGAGGCCGACGAGGAAGGTGTAGATGTCAACACCTTCGAGTTTGGGAAAGAAGAGACAGGAAGCTGCCATCGTGTTTTCCAGCTCGAGAATCTTGTTGGATCGGAAATCGGTCACTGTGAAGTAGCCAGCCAAACGACACGCTGGGATTTTAGAATTTTCAGTATATTTATATTATTATTATTTTTAAAAAAATTATTATTATAAACACATATTTATTCTCTTCAACAAAAATTCCAAACAGAACAAATCAATTTCAGAAAGACCAACCACCATCATCCATGTCAATTAGGGGCTTAATAAGGGAACCTGTGAAAGCCACAGCGTTATTATTATTATTGAGTCTTTATATAGTGTGCCAGCCGTCAAGACAATCTACTTAGAAGCACTCCCAGTCCACCCACAGCTAAATAAGGCAACTTTTATGTTTGAAAGGAACATAGCATTTATAAATGTTCCATCTGTTAAAAATTTCTTTATGGTAGTCATGAGTATTAAATACCATTCAGCAACAATCAAGACTAAACAAGATCAATGACTATGATTTCTCTCTATGCATAATATTAATTATATTATGCATGTTAAAAATCGTATTTTTTATCCCACTAATGTTGCAACTCATACATTTTGTGATCACCCTAAGCGTACGTGCAAATCAGCTTCTCGACCACCCGTTACTTTTTTACAAATGTTATTTAGCTAAAGTTATCTATAAAACAATTATTTTACTGTTGGCTATTATTTATTTTTGTCAAACATCATATCTGTTAGCCGAATATTTTAAACTGCTATGGCTTTAATACTGTTTAGATCTGAACAGAATTTAATTATAATCGGACAAATAATAGAATAACACAGAGTTATAGATAGGCTAATGTGGACGTCGTAAATAGACATTTATTTTGCACACGTACAGTCAACCGAGACCCTTCCCTCGTGCTGTACAAAAATCGCTTAAACCCTGTGACCCCCCATGAATACATTTATATTTGTTTGTTATGTGCACTTGTTATAGCGCCCTTCAAGCTCTCTACTCAGAGGCGCTACCGAATGCAGAGTGGACACTGCATCGGAGTTTCATGCCGAAGCACTGAGCAATTGTGAGTGAAGGACTTGCTCAAGGTCATTACGCAGCGAGGTGGATTCGAACCTCGAACCTTCCGGCTCCAAGGCAACGACGCCACCACTACGCCCCACAGTATGCAAATATAATATGCCAGCATCATACAGATAATTTTACAACGTGGACTCACCAACAACTCCATCAGTGCTGACTCCTGTCAGCTGGCAAGACGGAGGAAGAATCCGTTCCATGAAGTTCATAAAAGTAATCTTCTCCTGTTTTGCGGCACGCGGAAAACGACATGAGCCACGCGATGATTTCGACGGAATCGAGACCGTATTTTCGTGAAGCAAAGATGAGCAGAACATCAGTGCAAACTGCGGCTCCGTCGCCAGATTCTAGTGACCAACAACACAGAGGGTAACATCAAAATATTGCAGTCATGTAACACATCGGTTCTCAATCGGTGATACTCGCAAACCACTGGGGGTCTGCGAGCAAGTCCTGAAATTTTCAAGATTCGTAATTAAAAATATGGAAATAGATAAATTTTGGCAATTTTTCAAAATTTCTTCATTTCAATGGCTTACAATGTTTAGCAACAATACAACACAAAGACTATACTTTTACTGCTGTAAACAATTTAACATGCTTGGACTTGGGACCAATAAATGAATTGAATTGAAAAAAACAGGCGGTGCAATAACTGAAGAGTAGATATTTATATAGTGCACTGAATTTGTTATGCTTTTTAAAAATTCTGCTTCTTGCTTTTCATTACCAATTGTGTGAGAATTATGCCAAACTGAGAGAAGTACGATAGGCCTACATTTGGGCAATACCCAATACATATTAGGAAAAGCTTGTACTGAGGTCAATTTATTATTGTGGCCTGTGGGTGCAATGACATGACCTACCTCCACGATACGACCAATCTGTTCATCAACTCCACCCAGTTCGAGTTCGTAGTAATAGCCCCAAGAAACCGAAGAACGCAGGCGGCGGTTTCTCTTGATCCGATTCACTACTTGACTCCAATTTCTGTTTACTCTAAACACAGAAATAAACAATATATAAAATAAAAAATAAATTAACCCATTGATCGTTGTTACTATATTGCTATGTTACCAGTAGTTGTAATATCCAAAGTGCATTTCAAATTTTGTAGCTTTTTCCAATTCATATTCAGCTGTAAAACCTTAACATCAACATTCTTTTACCAAATGTAAGTAATCACCACTCTTCTGTGATCCTTCACGCATACCTGATGACTTATTCCAGCAAGTTGTATTTCTCTGATAAAACGTATAATTCTGCAGCCATACTCAGCATGATAAAAACATGAAACTAGAATGGCAAGTTGCACCTCGTAAAAATTAGAGAACCATCAAATCTACTGCACTCCGCCGTATGTCATGCCGCTCTATTCTGCACCTATCTGCGGTGGCCATACTGTTTACGCTCTACCGAGCCGTCAGTCACAATAACCATGGCTCTGAGCCATATTTGTTTAGTCACTGCATAACGGCGATCGAGCGGAATTGTTATTATTAGACCCATTTCAGATTTCTGTTTTAGCATTGCCTTCCGGATTGACAGAAGTGAAGAGTCATATATCACAAGGAACTAGACGGGTAGAAGATTGGCCGCCTAGTTCATATACTGAGGCCAAGAAAATGAAGTTTGCAGCAGGTCGTACTCATGGTTGTCTGTCGGATCGTGTTAAGACACTTAACTTATATTATTTTATAGTAAAATGGCTAACCGTGCGCAACGATGAAGGTCTTTCATTGGAAGGCGGTTCAGCAGCAAGTATAGGATATCCACGTCGGAAACAATGAATGGTGGTCCATTCACGCCTTCTTCAACGAGATCCATTACGAATAAATAAATTAGTAGTAACAGTAATTAATTAACAGTAATTACAAATCCGACCGCATCGGAATCTTCTTCGATTCTTCTATTACGCTTCGTTAATGTCGTCGTACATTGGACGATAATCAAAGTTCCGGAAAATTTCACATCTTGTTTACAAAATAAAATAACTCAATTAATTACATCTATGAAGGCAGATTGACGAATAATTATGTTTTAAAAGTAAAAAATTGCCTTTGGATGTTCAAAACATAATCTTTAGCAGAAGAAACGAATTTTTAAGTGGGACGACATCTATCGTTGAGAGTAAAATGTACGGCCAAAAGCAAAGATGGCCAAATAAAAAAGTCTGAATGAAAACAAGATTTCAAGTGTCCGAAGACTATTATAATATGAACCAAGAAATGCAGCTATTATCATAAAAATTATCTTTTGGAGCGCTAATCAAGGCATAATAATAGACTATTCAGAGGGCATAATATTTATTTTTGGTGCCGTGATGTCCTTCGTGTGGAATTTATATTAAGAACTAGCTGCGACTCAGATCGCTTAAGAAAGTGACTGCGTATGGCGAATGAGAACCCGCTTCGGTAACCGCGCTTTCTCAGTGGCCGACCCAGAATTGCGCAGCGCTCATGAATAAGCTGGTGCTCTGGCTTTCGAGTGGCGCAAAAGAAATTAGGAGATTACGAATGCGATTGGGCTCGGATCTGCCTAGCTCATCTTCAACTTCGACCCGTTGCATTTGCTACATAAAACCCCGTTTTCACCGTTGAATGCCGGTAGAAAGTTTTCGTTTAGGCCTAAACTGCTGGAGTAAAATCAGTACCTACGTGATAGTGTGTACTATAATTATACTCTCTAACCAATGGAGCTAGTCGCATGGGCCAGCAGTTGCAACTATTCTAATTTCAGTTTTCAGTGCTCCGAAACCATTGCGAAAGACCGCGCTGTTCTTTAGCAGGCCCCAGGATCAAATAGGCTAGGTCTTAAATTGAGCCTCTTGGCTGATTCAGCTAGTCTCCAGATTTAACTGGTCTTTCTATCTTAACCTTGAACTTATTTCTGATCTTACTCGCCTCACTACTTTGCTTTGATTGAGCTCCTGTGATAACCTGGTTCCCATGAATTAGGATATCAGCGTTTTACAAAATTCTGAGATTGCAATCAAATAGAACTTTTCAGATCTAATGGCATCACGATGATCTATTGAATTTTAATGATTCTACACGCATTGACGTACCTTAATCCCAAAGAGCGTCACCGTGTGACGGACATTGTCATCACTACCAGTGTTTTTAAAGCTTCTTGGCGCAGTACTAAAGTGAAGCTTAAGTTGCACATTTATATTGAACCATTGTAAATTTATATTATGAAACAAAACTGCAAATAAGCCTATTGTTGAGTATAATAGTAACAGTTTTCAAATTTTTTTTTGAGAATGTCGAATGTAAAAATGACGTCAATTGGCGGCATCTTCAATCTACACGCGATAAGTCATCTATGATTATTAAACCCTAAAGATGTCGGGTCGTTTTGATTAGACGTTTTATCGATAATTGAATTCATTTCTTAAAGCATATATCGGTTTATTTCTGTTTTAATTTTACCACATCTCTGCTGTTCTCTGTACTGCCCAGTCTTCCCATACACGCAAGCATGACCAAAGATCGTTTAGCGGCTTTAAAAGCGGTAAGTGACAATAATTATTCGGAAATCGAACCTGCTAATTATCGGGAATAAAATAGCTCTTTATAGCGCATTTTCTGCGGCTGTAGCTAATCACACGGAATTAGGCGATTTATATAAAGATGACACCATAAAAAAGTTCTTTTTATAATGTGGTCATTTTCGAAAAATGAACCAGATCCATGTGTCTAAGTGCGTTTAAAAAAAGAATTTGTGCTTGAATGAAACGAAGACTAATGGGATTTATGTTGATACAGGCCCAGAGTGAGGACGATGACGAAGCAGGTGAGAATGTACCTATGAACATCACAGTTGATGGAGGAAAATTTATGGAGGAGTTCTTTGAACAGGTTGGCATTTCTGTACAACATTGAAATAGTTTAAATAGTAGCTCAGAATAATGCTCTAATTACATTAATCCTAAGCAGTAAATCAATTTTAATTGCTAATTTATATATATGCACGAGCAGTTTGTGACATAATATTGCAGTATCGGGGACCGTCAGTGTTGGTCGGTGTCAGGT
This sequence comes from Lumbricus rubellus, assembly GCA_945859605.1. Taxonomy (NCBI): domain Eukaryota; kingdom Metazoa; phylum Annelida; class Clitellata; order Crassiclitellata; family Lumbricidae; genus Lumbricus; species Lumbricus rubellus. The sequence continues at coordinate 36,688,422 of OX243819.1, forward strand.
TAGGTTCATGTGGGTCGGTTAGGGTCAGTTGTGAGGATTGTTTAGGGTTAGTGTTAGGGTTGGTGTCATCATTAGATGCTGTCCAAAGATATGTTTCGGTTCTCAATACTGCAATGATGCCCAGTTTATCAATGTTGACTGCTAATTTGTGTATGCAGACTTTGACCATAGTGCATTCCATTTATAATTTGTTGTGACTGGAAATTGATGATGCATAAAAAATTGCCATATTCACATGGTGTTTTAGTGCTGGCCTACCATTGCATTGCAATCACATTATGTCAACATTGCATTACTAGGCATGTCATTACATTACTTGACATTATAATGTGTGGCATTAAATCACATGTACATTGCTACTGAAAGGTGAATGAGATCCGGGAAATGATAGAAAAAATCGCAGCAGACGTCGATGAAGTCAAAAAGAAACATAGCGCTATTCTATCTGCTCCACAAACGGACGATAGTAAGTTGTTGATGTTATTGCGTGTGAATAATGATAATAATAAAATCGATCTTTATCATAACTAAATAGTAGCCTATTAGATGGTAAAATAAATGTTTTATTGATGATTTTAGTTAATTAACGTTTGTTGGGGGGGGTAGAGAAACTTATTTGTACCTACACAAGGGAGGGATTCCACAAAATGTACGAGTTGCAATTGGGTGAGGAGTTGAAAATACCATTTTTTTCCCCGTATGTTTATATATATGTATGGGTCCTTACAAATTATACTTGTAAGGAATCTAAGGATCAGCCTGTTGTGTAAATGCCTTAATCAGCATCTGTTATTATTTTTTTACCATGTAAATAGATAAAGGAACGTTTGTTGAAATTATTTGTCTTTCAGAAACTAAAGAGGACTTAGAAGAGTTGATGGCTGAAATAAAGAAGTCGGCAAATAAAGTGAGAGGGAAATTAAAAGGTACGATATTTCGTTTTGCTTTCTATTTAGAAAAGTTAAACAGGTTTCACATCTCTAGCTGAGTAGAAGTGTCCTTCATGCTGACACAAGAAATTCTCTTATGACACGGTCAGCTATATGGATCCTGAATTTAATTCACCCTTGTACTTGTAGGTAGTGAAGGTTTAACTGTCTTTAGCTCTAGTTGCAGTTACTGGTTGCAGTTGCTTTGCCTGCATAGGTCCCTCTTTCCTAAATAGACTGCCCCATCAGTTCACTCTGCCATCCCTTCTGGTGAGTCTTTCCCCAACTCTCTCTACTTTCTCTCTGAAAGGCTCTTGCTGAGAGAAGTGCTTTATAAATGGTCAGATTCAATGCAATACAATTGTGGGTTATATTTCCTAAAACTCAAAATTTTTTATTGCATTGTTCTGTAGTTTAATGGTAAGCATTTTATTGGTCTACAGCACCCTGGTTTTACTGTTGAGGAATAGTTATTAAAAATGGAATCTGTAAATTTTTCGATCTCAGAGGTCTCTTGGATCTGGACTGGTCATGCTCCAATGTACCTATCTTGTTTTTGGTTTTGTTTAGGCCTGCGAGTGGTGATGTTTTGGTGTCTTGTGCATTATGGTAACGGGCTACAGGAGTTTCCAGATTTAATAGAGTAGATTAGATTAGTAAAACTCAAATGCTGACCAGAACAATTAATCAATAAAAAATCATCAAATGAAAGAGAGTTTATAGAGCACCATGTCAAGAGATCCACACAAAAGTGCTCCCAACTCAGGCCAAGCAAGAAAAAAAGTCACATTTGCACCTGAGTTTCATTTTTTTTCTTTCAGTTTTTGAACAGAAAATGGTAGCTCTTATGTTTTTTTTTATCTTTGGCTCAGAATAGAATGATCTTCCAGTTGCTTTTGTATGCTCTCATCATTAATCCGTGATATGGAAAAAAGTGATGATGATCTTTGTTATATTTGTTGTCTTTTTTGTTAGTTCTCGAGCAGAAAATCGAACAGGAAGAGGAGACAAACAAGTCGTCGGCCGATTTACGTATTCGCAAAACTCAGGTATTGTATTAATCCATTTGTGTGGCACTTCTTTCAGCCTGAGACTTTTGGAAGGACATGGGTACAACTTAGATAATTGCTAGAGGTGGCAATGGGCGAGACAAATTGCCGAGGAAAGTGGCAATCATTTGTTTGTACCCATCACTGCGAGGCATTAGGGTCAGTAGAGTGGCCAAATTTTTATGTTGGCAAAATTATTTTCTGGAATTTTACTTTGGACACCGTCTTTATGCAGGTGAAAATAAGTTTTCTAATTTTTGTATAAATTGGTCACATTAGTCGTACAGTTTCATAGAATAATTGTGTGGCCTGCGTTGTTGTTCGTCGTTTTTCCAGCACTCGACAATTCTGCGCAAATTCATCGAAGTGATGAATCAGTACAACACGGCGCAGGTCGACTATCGCGAGGGATGCAAGAAGAGACTCCAGCGACAGATGGAAATCAGTAAGTGATCCATCGTCGTCATCGTCTTCGTCTCAATTCCACTTCACACGATCCTTTGATTGTCTCAATGGACGGACGTCACGTTTCGTCTGTTTTTGCTGTCTCTTTCGTTCGCTAGTTGTGTTTATGCTGTATTAAAATTTTGGAGACCTTTGCTCTAGTGCGCACCAGAGAATGATCTCTTTTGACGTTTTTAGTAATTGTAGTTCAAGATTTTTGTTTTATCATTTCTTTCGTTACTTTGTGTAGATTATTATCACTCGTCAAAATCATCCTGAGTTTAACATTTTGTTGATAAATTATGGTTTTACTTGACGGTGCATGAAACTCCTGAGAGTCTGTTTCAAAGAATGCTTTGCTAAGGCCTAAAAAAATTTTTTTTGTGTTTCCGGTAACAGAGCTAAAAAAAATTGGGTAGGTAGGTCGGAAAATATTTTTATTTTTGTAAAATATTTTTAATGCAGTGACTATCCGAAAAAGTATACCCCACTAGTTTTTTGCACGCTGAAACAAAGTACGTGTTCTAAGCAAGTATTAAAGTTCTGCCTATTTCCCGACTGTCTGCACCTAAAACTGCTCTAGAAACAGTCCTATTAATTTCATTTTGTTGACGTCTCTTATGTTATGTCAATACAAATGTTAAAAAAATATTTTTTGAAAAAAAATTAAAAATTTTTTGAAATTCTTTTTTAATAAATTTTTTTTACAAAAATATTTGGGTCGCGGCCGTAAAAATGGGTCGGTCGGGTTACCGGAAACACAGCAATTTTTTTTAGCGCCTAATGCCTAGGTTGGGCGGTCCATTGTTACGCTAGACAATGCAACTTGTTTTAAAACTGCCTTAGCTGTACATGGTTAAAAGGGTTGCATAGCCTCATGTTGAAAGGCATTGAAAGGTGCTTTGTCAAGGGTTTTCAAGAGCGCCTTTGTGAAGCATCTACACGCACACGTGCACACACACACACACACTAAGCCTGACTACTTTGATTTTTTATGTTCGTTTGTTATTGACTATTCTACACTGTTTCATTTAACTTTGTCTAAGCATGCATTTTCAACGTACCGTACTTTCCACCTGTTGGATCAGTTACCTAATGACGTTTGTGGAGCTTTTGAAAGTTCTTCACAGGGGATATATATGGAATTAATTTGGAGGCAGTTATAAGTAATTGATAATGGTATGAGAGCAAGTCTCTTGACACATATGTCAGCTAGTCCTTAATGTTTCAGAAATCATATATTTGGTGCATATATAAATTTATACGGAAAAATGGTATTCCGCCATGAATTGAACAAAGTACGAAATAGTGCATGCCAGTTAGAAATAGTATTGCATTATGTTTATTCTTTGTTTATATTCACTACGACTATTGTTTTATGTTTTTGCTGACGTAAAAAACACGTGTAGTAGAGACATTTAGTCTGTTTTAAGTTGTCTGTCAGTGTTTCTTGTCTTTACGTTCTTGCTTTGTTTTCTCCAGCGTCTTGCTGCCAGTTGGATGTCGCGTAGTTTGGATGTCGCGTAGTGCGCTGTGCTAAATTGTAGATTATTGTGGCGCTACTCTTGACTCGCCGAGACGTGTAGCCATGGTGCAAAAGGTAGACGATTTTTATCATTTCAGAAGTTGAGTGTTCTTTGTTTTCGTCACAGTGATTTTTTTGAATTCCTTTGTTAGTTTTTGTTGAATAAGAATTCTTGTGAATTACGCATGAATTTATCTTTAAGTCAACATTTTATATGTCCTTTTGCTGTGTAACGTGGTTTAGATTTTGACGTCTCTTATAGTCTTATCTTAACCAATTGATATCTTTGGTTTGGTGACTTTGAACTGTTCTGCATCTTTTCTTCAAAGCAGGTTAGTTAGTTAGCAGGGTCATTTAAAGTATTCGAGTAAACAAGTTTTATTTAGTAGTGCTGCATAAGTAAGCAGCGTTTTTGCTATTTACCTTTTCTTAGAATCACTACAGTTTATCGCACGCTTTAAGGGATCTTATCTGCATTTGAGGTGAGTTCTGGAGAGAACATTTTGGGAAAGGTGTCTTGGAATTATCAGACAGCAACAGAGGTTTGTAAGATATTAGCACTTGCCTTGTCATGAAGTTTTGGAGAGCGTCTGACGTCTGTACTTGTGACCTTTTCAGCTGGACGAGCTACCACCAATGACGAGCTGGAGGAAATGCTGGAGTCTGGAAATCCGGCCATTTTTACTCAAGGGGTTAGTTCGTTTATTGGTTACTTTTTTCCGCTGTGGGGGCCACATTGGGCTCTCAGTTTCTGCACGCGGAACCAGTCTAGTCTCTGTGATGTGACTTGTGGGTGTGGATCAAAGAAAGATGGGCCTAAAATTACAGACATTTGGATATTTTCAGTTTAAAAGTCAGTTTTGCGTACCACTTAGCAACATCTACCATTCCACTAATAGTACAAGTATTGGCGTTTGAAAGCTGCTGGTGTAGAGCACTGGTTCAAACTGCGTTTGAGGCGATCATTGTGTAGAGATCTTGAACAAGGCTTCACTCACAATGCTTAGCGGTATCGATCGCTGCTTAGTCATCAGATAGAGGTGCTTTGTCATCAGATAGAGAGGTGCTTCGTCAATGCATCCATGGTAAAAATATTTCATATCCTCTGCTTGAAATTTATTCTTTTCCCAGATTACTTATAATCCACCTTGGTTTTCATGTGCCATCAGTTTCTGCCTTGCGCATGGGGAAACCAGCACTACAGAAGTTGCTAATCAGTAATAAGAATAATATTATTATAATAATGCAGAAGAAATTAATTGTAATTATATGATGATGATGATGATGATGATGATGATGATGATGATGATGATGATAGTAATAATGATTTGTGAATTATGTTTTTCCCAATTTAGATCATTACGGATACTCAGCAGGCGAAGCAATCACTGAAGGACATTGAGGCGAGGCACAACGACATCATGAAGCTCGAGAAATCGATCAAGGAACTTCACGACATGTTCATGGATATGGCGATGCTCGTTGAGAGCCAGGTCGAGCATGAGCAGATCTTTTGATTGTTTCTCACCTTTAGTTGATTGTCACCTGATTGATTGTTTTGTTCACTCCATGATTGATTTTTGACTGATTGACTCCATCTGGGTTATTGTATTGTATTGTATTTAAACATTTATAAAGTGCCTCTAGTAGGGGGAACCGTTCAGAGGCGCTCCCAGTGTGCAAGGCCTAGCGAGAAGAAACAGGTTTTGAGAAGAGACAGTATTTAGCAGTGTTTATGTGAGGCTTTTCTGAGCTCCTTGTCCCTTGTGTTCGGTGTGCCGCCTTGGCTCAAAACCGGGCATTTGCTGTGATAGGTCCCTCCACATGGGATATGGAATGACGTTCCCCTTTGTGCAGGCTAAACTCATGTCTGGACTCTTCCCCACATCCTCTCGCTCTCTCAAGACGTTTTTTCCCTGGAACTTTTGTGCTCAACCCTTTGATGCCGTAGGGTATAGGATTTCCCATACCATTTACTACCATCTCGGCATTAAAGGGTTAAAGCACCTCTGAATTAAAAAACTGGTTAAGTCTTGTCTCAATTTTTAAAATATTGATTGCTAATTGGTTGTTTTGTCAATTATTTGATGAGCAGTAGCTTTACATATTACGTTTGGATTGTTTGAACAGGGCGAAATGATTGATAGAATCGAGCACAACGTAGAAAAATCGGTGGATTACGTTGAGACGGCTGCAGCAGACACCAAAAAGGCGATGAAATATCAGAGTGCAGCGAGAAAGGTTGAAACTAAACAATTGTTTGTTGAAAATTTGATGGTTATGCGTGATTGTCTTGCAAGCTGCGCTCCCGATCGTTAGTTCTCTCATCTGTTCCTGGCCGTAGATTTAATTGATATGGGGAATGCAGGGTGAATGTTTGCAAAAAGAGATTTCCAAAGTCTTGGCCAAGCAATGAATAACGAGCTGTGGAACATAACATTCTAATCTATTTCGATAAATTCATTTAGTATCAGTCATTACTTGTGATACTAAATTGAAAAGAGTTTTTCAGTGAAATCCAGTTTCCAAAATGAACCACTTTTCTTTAATTTCATCATTTCGTCGCCTCAGTTCAAGCTTTCCTATGTGTACATCGATTATTGTCTTAACCCTTTGAACCCGGCTGACCGCTTTAGCGGGACATTATCCATAGAGTTACAGGAGCTCAGGGTTCAAAGGGTTAACCAATTTGTAACACATCTTCAGATTTCAAGCAGAGTAATTCATTTTGCATTAACGTTGTTTACAATGTTGCTTGACTTCATTTTAAATATCCGAAACAAAAGTTAATTTGATAATTAATAAGCTAATACCATTACACAGTGTAAATATTGAATGTTTTTGTTTTTTGATTTCAGAAAAAGATCATGATCCTGGTCTGCGTATCCGTTGTTTTGATCGTAATCGTTGGATCGTTGCTCGGCACCTTTGTTCCTTAGCGACATCGTGACTCCTCCCATGGTTAGAATGCGTTACTTCCCCATGGTTAGAACACGTGAATTCCCCCATGGTTAGAACACGTGACTTCCCCCATGGTTAGAACGCGATCGTATTCTTCATAGGCCTCGTCATCATCAGACCAATGCTCTTCTCGAGATTGTGGGGGGAAAACTGGTGAATGGAAGAAATTCGTCAATACCCCATCAATATACGCTGCAACACTTCTTTGTGGTTGGAAGCATGTAAAAATTAACGATAATAGAAAGTATAGTGTAAAATTAACGATAATAGAAAGTATAGTGTAATATTAACGATAATAGAAAGTATAGTGTAATATTAACGATAATAGAAAGTATAGTGTAAAATTTTTATAAGTGAAGAAGACTAGATATTTGAGAAACCTGCTCTGCTTATGTTTCTTTTTTTGGATCATGTGTATCTGGGAATTTTAACATTATTGGTAAAACTTTTATGACATTCATGTAATAATGATTATGTTATTATGATTGTAATAATTACTATTTTTTATTAGTATTAATTGAATTTGTTACATATGCTCAGTCATGTGAATGTGAGACGTGGATAGTCACTAGTCAACCACCAGTATATACAGTTAGATATCCCAAAGTGCTTAAATGCCACTTGAGGAGAAATGGTGAGTGAATTATTTTTAAAAATTGTAGCATGCTCAAGGTCAGACCGAAATGTGAATCTGAACTTCTGAAGTGCGGATAGTCAGCTGTTGGAAATAGTTGGAGTTAAATATCCGCCTGCTTGAAAGCTAAAGAGAAAAATTGACTTTTGAGCCCTGTTTTGAAGAAAGTGAATTTGAGCTACAAAGTGAGACATGGATTCCATTCCATTCCGTGCAATGTATTTTGACTTGATTAATGATGTTATATTGGCTGTTGCTACTGTTCTTAGCTTCCATGTCCATTTTGTCTGGCATAGAAACCCCGGTGTGTTGTCTGTAATTGGCAACCGGTTGTCAAGTTGTATAACGTTGCATAAGGACAGGTTGTTCTGTTTTTTATTCCTGTTCCGATACCAGTGCTTTAGCAAGAGTACCTAAGCACCATGTGGCAAATATGCCATTACTATACTGTGTCCACGATAAAGTAGAACACACAATAAAGTGTATTCATGAGTTTTTCAAATTTATGCGCGTTTGAGATACAGCATCGAAAAATCGAACTTTTCAACATGCAAAAGCTGAAACGAAGTAAAAGGACTGGCCACTTGTCCTTGTATCTTGAGGCTGAGAAAGCTTGAGTGGTTTGAAGCATAGGAGACCAAGTTACTGCCCAACTTCTCGAGTATATAATTATATATTATATAGAAGTTTCCTACAAAATACAGGTAGAAATACATTTTCCGTTCGTTAAAATGTGAAAATGAGTGTTTTATTACAGAATACTTCTTTCAGTAAAAGTCTGCTATGTGTTTTAGAGTCTTTACGCATTACCGATTATTGTACAGTGTTGCTGTACACATTACGTTACGTCGTGAGTGTAAAGTAGCGTGCGTTATTTTACACGTCTGCAATTACTTCAATAGCAGGAGAGCGTTTGCACGTTGAACAATGTTACGCCAATTGAATCAAAAGTGTAATATTAATAAATTGCTTGTATATAATTTCATTTATTTGTTGTGTTGATTTTTTATGTTTACTAGGCACTGCTAGATGTACGAGTGAACATAGCACAAAGCAATCGTGTGTTAAGGACTTGAACCGTCATACTCTGTTAGTTTACTAGTCTAGTCTACTCTCGACTTGTAGAAATGTGAAATGTCATTCTCACCGCAATATATGTACATTATCGTTGCTTGCTCTTTGTTTTTATACTTTGCTTTTTTTCTTTCGTTGCTATGCTTTACCGTTAGTGGTGGTGTTGATGTCGTAGGAAGTTTTTGCTGAGTGCCGCGATCAAGAGCGATTGAAACGTTCGTAGCTCTATCACCGAGCGCCGCGACTTTGTTAGATCAGTGGCTTTTTGCCAAGTGTAAACAATCAGATGTTGTAGTTGTTGACTTTGATTGAGTTAATAAATTGCATTGTTTCTGTATTTCATACCAAAGTATTTTATCTATCGGGATATTTATGTGCTGCTGTCTTTTGGAACTTGTGCTCTGATCTCTACGACTTTTTCTCGGACATTCATATTTTTTATCTACAAACATTGGTATGACTATCAGTCAGTTGGCACTTTAAACGGGATTGTAGTCAAGATCTGTTAGAGAAGTTGAACTTGTAACAACCAGCGAAACTAGATAACCATTTATCATTACTATTACTATTATTATTAAATTGTTATGTATTTATTACGCGTTAGAAAATAGTGAAGCATCAATTGATGGTATCAATTGAGTGATTGTGAGGTCTTGTTCAAATTCCTACAGGCGCTGTCAGGGATGCCACTCTTAATTTTAAAAAAGATCATATCCTGCCAAAAAATGCTAGAAAAAGCAGGATCGAAAATTTTCTGTGAAATACATGGGTTTTTAGTTTTTCGCTCCAAAACCTTAAATCTTGTGACATTTTTTCTCCTATTTATATATTTTCAAAATACTTTGTTTTACCTAAAAATGTCTCAAAAGCCACCGTAAGAAAAAAACCTAGATCCTGAACAAAAAACCCTAAATCTCTAGACAAGACCGAAAAGATCTACATGTAGATCTAGATGGAAAAAGCTATGAGTGGCAACCCTGGGCGCTGTCTCAGAGTGGCTCCTTGCAGCATAAGGTGTGCGCTTTCACCTATTGGTTCCTGACCATAGAATTTATCGGATTTTAAAAGGTTAGACTTATGGCAGGATGAAAATGGGTTTTTTGACAATTTATAGTGGACCTATTTCCAGTGACAGTTTGTTCTAGGACAATGGTCTTTCTGTTTACTCATGTGATATTTATAAACCCTGATTTTAATAGTAATTTGGCCTATTCCGAACAGACAGGTAGAAATAGAGGGAAAAAATAGCAGACAGACAAACGCATGGATTGCTTGCACTTAGTTGTGGGTAATTGTTTACATTAGCATTTTGTTTGCCTTGGAGTATTGCATCAGATATTTCTTATAGGTTGCTTGCTGCGAGCAATGCAAAGCTGTAATGTCACTGAGATTGTACGTACGGTACATCAGACGTTGTCTGTTTGTGTTGGGCGCATTGATCTTTCACGCAAGTCTACATTGACGTCTACATTGACGGCTGAAGTGTTTACCGTGTCAATGTTTGATTATGACCATTCACTGGAATACTGCAACCGTTCCTACGTCGATGGCTGATGTTCAGTGTTTAGGGACTACGTAGAGACTATTGCCTTCCATTGATTCTGTGGCCATTATCATGCGGCACGAGTCTGATTTCGCTGCGTGTGTGTGTGTGATTTGTCAGGTGCAAATAAGTCGCTTGCTTCTCAACGTACTCAGTGACCCTCAATACTGTTGCAATACCTTTCGCTGTTATGTTTAGGGTTTCAGTTGCAGTTTGAAATCTTGCTTTGTTCGATGAGTTTGGCCGTTCCTGTAATGACTTGTTAGTCATTGCGGTTGTACATTTCTGTTGGTGTTTTGTTACATAGTATCTTTGAAAACCGTGGGCAATGAAGTCAGATTTATTTATTTATCTCTCGCATTTGCTGTAGTGCCCCTTCAGCTCTCTACTCACAGGCATTCCCGACAACAGCGCGGGCGGTGCATCAGTGTTTCACGCTGAAGCGCACGAGCAATTGTGAGTGAAGTACTTGCTCGAGGTTCCTACATGGCGGCCTGAGGTGGATTCAAACCTGGAACCTCCGACTCCAGGGCACCGAACCCACCACACTACACCACGTAGTTATGTGTAATCGTGCAATTATTTGAACCATACTTTTACCATCAGTATTTTAAAATGCTTCGACGTAGTCTTGCTAACCGTTATAGTCTTGTAGACCATTACCTTTTATGCTGGTCTGTAGTTCATTAATGGGTCTTCTAGTTTTTTCTGACTAGCTGTGGTATTTTTTTTGATTACTTGTACAGATAATGTTTCTGTAAGTCTAGCATCCCATTCTTCAAGGCCCATTGTGCATGAAAAATAGCCAACGAAACTGTTTTGTTTGCATGCTTGATTTTTCAGTGAATTTTGATTCAAAGCAACTTAATACCAGTTTGGTATTCCTTTGGGTGTTGACCATTTTTCTGATCAGTGCCGTTCGCTGTCCGAATTCAATGTATTTTCACATTTTTATGACGGCATTATACATTGTTTGCCCTCCCTCCAAAGTTCAAACATGTGCACATTGACCATGTGACAATACTTGAAAGATAACAGTTGTGTGTAAAGGACTTGCTCAAGGTCCTTACAGAGTAACCAATTTGTGAGACTCGAACCTGTACTCTCCGTTTAATAAACCAAGTGCTCTAACCATTTAGCTGCAAAGACTTGACATCGATAACGATTCGATACGAATTAACTAATTGAGACTCGATAAATGTATATAATTCTATAAAATATATGCACATAATATATGCCTGTATATGTATAAATTTTGATATTCACACATATTATTTGTTTACATCTGCAGTCACTCACTTTTAGATCTTTATCTACGTAGCATTTTGTTGAGCATGAGTTTATCGAAGGGCATGTGCTTATCTGATTGTATTATTATCGCGTAGGAAATTTATGTAGATGATGGCTTTCCGTATTAATCAGATCATTGTCATTCTGTATGCTGGATTCTGCTGAAATACCGTATTCTTGTATAATCGTTTAAAACTATTTTCCCGACATTCCGGACAGATATGCAAGGCGAGTTTTTCTTTATGATTTGCACGCGTTTGCGTGGCGAGATTTACCAGGAGTGATCCTTATTAGCACTACAGAAATTATTACTCTAAGCGATATATATATATGCCTATTTTCATAGCTTTAACTGTGAATGCTTACCGGTTTCATAGGATCGTGTGAGTTTAATGTTTTTTCGACTTCTATGTTCCGGGCGTGATAGGTGCGTAACTGTTTTTGGGCCATCCGATCTATTTTGGTACACAATTTCATGAGTACGTGTTTTACGCTCTATTTTGTATCGGCCCTTGAGTTGATCACATCATGTCGTGTGTTTTTGCGGTTGTCTAGTGACTTTATAAGACTGTAGGGCCCGTTTTAGGACAGCTTAAGTCTGCTGTTGTTTGTAAGTAACCAGATAAAGGATGGATGGGAGTTGTTATATGTATATAAGTCGTGTTCCAGGATTCAATACTAAAAGGGCTTACTGTGTTTTGAATAGTGATTTATTCACAGGAGTTTATATTTGGTAATTGTAGCATTTATATTTAAGCTTTTAATGACGACACAGGATGTTGACCTTTTCAAACAGTTTTTTAGATTATATTAGCAGTGAAAGTTTTAAAGTTAGCACTAAGCCTATCTGTCAAGGCACTGAGCTGTAGGACGAGGCAGCAGAGGAGGAGGAAGGCAGATGAAGAAGAAGACAGAAGAGGAGGAAGGCAGAAGAAGAGGAGAAAGAGATCTTTGAAAGGTTGCATCAAGACATAGAAGAGGAAGTGTAGGTAGGAAGAGGTATGAGGCAGAAGATGATTCCTAGACAGAAATCAAAATATTTTTACGTTTTTTGAATGTTATGTGCTAGAAGTTTTGTGTATCTGTATTCTTCAATGGAGAAGCAACTTATTGACAACAAGCCAAGAGTTAATGTCCACCTTTAATAATATTTGAGCAAATTAAAAATAATTTTTTTTCTGACAATAAATATTGTTAAAGGGGGTTGGTAGACTTGGCTGCCATCCATCCTGGGCTGGTAGTAAGCCATCGTCTGAGAGTTTACGTTTTACATTTGTATTACGCATGTATTTCTTATGTAATCAAATGAGTAAATGTTAGTGGAACTTTGTAGCTATTTAGCAATCTTGACAAAGAAGTTGTGCATTTCCTTAGACTTTGAACTTTTTTTCATTAAATGTGAATTGCTGTTATGTAGTAGTGTGGACTTACATCATTTTATCTTCCACGTCCCTCAAGTTCCCTACAGTTATAACAGAACTTAGCGTTTTATTTTGAAAGTAGTGTTAATAGTTGTCTTGTGTTTTTTTCAAATATTATTATTATTTCTCCTATCCTGTTTGTCTTTGTTTTAATTTTTTCTTTATTGAATTCATTCTGACAAACACAGTATGATTACATGAAACAATCTTAATTAGCATCAATCTTAACTACTTTAGAACAGAATAGACAGCCTGCAATACAACGGCGCTAATAGCAGCCTACAAAGCATGTTTATGCTACGGGGTCTTCAGGAATGAAACTCTGTTCCGCTGGACTCCATGTCTGTCTGTTATCCACTGGAAAAAGGGGCACGAGCTGCTCTATCTGAATACAGCACAATGCTTTCTCTGTTGCTGGCCCATGGTAATGAAAAAGGCACCCGTTGTATTTAGCCTAGGCCTTATGCCTAGGGTTTGATCAGATGTGTTTTGTCACAGCTTTAAAACGTAATTTTCAGCTGCGTGTGGGTTGGATGCGCTCCTGAGTAGTAACCTTGAAGATCAGCTGCTAATGTAAATTTCCGTAATGAATAATGAATGAATTTCTAGACAAATGGCTTTTAACTAAGAGCGGGATACTGCTTGCAAAAACTGAACTTTACCCTCACAAAGTAGGTTAATTGTAAACTCTTAATTTTTAATCTCAAAGTAGGTTAATTGTAAACTCTTAATTTTTAATCTCAAAGTAGGTTAATTGTAAACTCTTAATTTTTAATCTCAAAGTAGGTTAATTGTAAACTCTTAATTTTTAATCTCTTCTTCCATTGACATATGAGATTATGGACTCCTATGTGCTTTTCGCCCTGTCAAAGCTCAATCTAATACTAGGCGGTTTACTATTAAATCTTATGGCACTAAAGTATGGAACACAATACCAATTGACATTCGTCAATCGAGTAGTCTGCAGGTATTTAAAAAGAAACTTCGTGTTCTTCTACTCTCCTCCACTAATGCTACTTGAAGTGCACAGGACCATGTGTAGTTAAGATTTTAGTTAAGTACTTAGTTAAGTTTGTTTCTCTATATGCTCTTGACAATATAAGCTTTTCTGCAATCTGTCATCACCTAATTTGTTTTAGTCTCTTTCTTTTCAGCTATCTTGATTAATTTTTTCTTGGGACTTTTTTTACTTGGGTGACCCTTCCCAGCGGGATGTCCATCCCTTTTGGGCCCCCCTTTGTAGCCAATGAATGCATGTTTTGTACTTTTATTGTTTTCTTGTTTTCTGGTTGCAATAAAGTGAATTGAATTGAATTGAACTCTTCAAAGAAGATATCTTATAAAGGACTCCCCTACATTTGAAGAGAATTGCGTCAGAGCTGACCACGCTCTGTCATATTTTGGCTAAGCCTGGGTGTGCCTAAAAGGTTTTTTACATTCAGTTCATGAATCACAATATGCCAATCTACAAGACTACAACCATATAAAATTATGTCCTTTCAACAGTGAAATTCCGCGTTCTGACCTCACTAGAACCTAATAAAAGCAAGTCACTACCAGTATGATATAGGCTACACCAGTGGTTCCCAACCTTTTTCGGCTGTAGGGCCACTTTTTCTAAGTTGGAAGTCACGAGGGCCACTTTTTCGTAGTTAAAAGACATTAGAGCATTTAGGGGCCACAATGCTAAAATTTAATTAACTAAAAGCATATAAAAATTGTTATAATTAATTCAAAGGATAATGTTTGATGTTTATAGACTTCAAAAAAAAATAATTTGTAATAGAAAATGATTATACGTTCTATCCTGTCCAAATTGTCAATTTTTTCATATATTTTTAAAAATTCTTTGAGAGATGAGTGCGGGCCATTTTGTGAGGCCTCGCGGGCCACTTTTGGCCCGCGGGCCACGGGTTGGGAACCGCTGGGCTACACGACGCCGTATTATCATGTGAGAGAACTCTACTAGGCCAGTAGACCTATTAGATTTATGTTACTATTATTATTGACTACTATAATAATAATGCTGCGGCATGCCTCAAATAGGTTTCCTGTTGCGTTCCGTCTGGTGCCTAGAGGTCACACCACTATGTTGCCTAACTTTCTTTAGAGCTTAAAAACTACTTTATTCAGCCATGGTTGGACTGGGAGCGATTCTGAGTAGCAGCCTGCAAGGCACGTCTATCTGCCTATGAAATGCGCTATACAAAACCTAATGATAATAATATTACTTCCAATTCTATGTGTTGTTTTACAACATATCTCGACAAAGAAGATGCAATCCTAATATCTGGTCGAAACTTACGATTACCATCGGTCTATTACAATAACCCTTCAGCTTTTTGAGAAAATGTTTTCAGCACAATTAATAAATGCGCTACATATTCTGCAGCCTGTCTAAAAATGCATAGTCCCTTTACGCGCATATTTTCTGTTTGGTTCCCGCCATATTTTCTTTATTTGTGCAAAGTTTGCTTTTTTGTGTGTGTCCGAGTGGAAGGTGTGTTGCGGCGGACAAGTTTTGTGAAATATTTGGCCTAAATATTTGATTAATTCAGGACATTATAATCGAAAATGTTCGAGGCACGTCTGGTTCAAGGTTCTCTATTCAAGAAAGTTTTGGAAGCGATAAAAGACCTGCTGAACGAAGCGACATGGGACTGCAACTCGACGGGGATGAGCCTTCAGGCTATGGACAGTTCTCATGTCAGCTTAGTCTCGCTCTGTCTTCGGCACGATGGTTTTGATACGTACCGATGCGACAGGAACATCTCGATGGGCATCAATTTGGCCAGGTCAGGAAATCCGGTCGAAACTAGTTATCATGAAATAAAAATTAAACAGAAGCGCTGGGCATGAACGTGAAGGATTTTTATAGCGCCGTTTGAAACGGAGGGCTATCATCTAGTTTGTCATGCGTATTTTTAAAAATTGTATGGTAAGGCAATTTCTGAAGTTGCTTAGAAATCAATTATTATCTAGATTGGACTCTCATGATTTGAATTTCTCCATAGTCTATTTCCATGTCATAAAGGATAGGCTTGCCAGTTTTTGACAGGAACATTGCAGTTCAGGCTGATTTAACTTGGGAACTTATGATAGAGCCATTATTAAAAATTCCACGTTAGATTAATTACAAATGGTTCAGATTAATCTTAAGTGTCAAGTTAGAATTAAAGCATAAATTAAAGTCTAAGAAATAAAATTGAAGTTCTTATAGTCACAAAGTGTGATAATGTTTTTATGTGACGTTCGTCGATCATTTGCGATTGATCATGTGAAGTGATTCTTCTGTTCAATTTCTGTAGCATGTCGAAGATTATGAAGTGTGCCGGTAATGATGACGCCATCACAGTTAAAGCAGGCGACAATGCTGATACAATCACATTCATGTTCGAGTCGCCAAGTGAGTTTGTCATGTTTACTAATGTTCTAGCCAGCAATGCCTCTCTTCTCTGTGCTGAACTTCTTTAAACGTGCTATCCATCCATCATCATCGAATCCTGCAGCATATGGGTTTGATGGTCAGTAGCTTGTGACGCTCTGCTTGTCTCACAATCTGGGGTGGCCAAGTTTTGTTTACATGTATGGTAGCCATACATGTATATATCAAACACTTCAATGTTTATTTATTTCAGTCCGTTTCTTTGTATTTTCCTTTTGAAACATCACCACAGTAGAACAACTACAGAAAACCATTTTACCTCAACTTGTGTGCCTCATTACGGCCAAAATAGGTTCATGCTTGTCAATGATTGTAATTGTAATTGTAATTGAACATTTATATAGCGCCACTTCAAGAGAACTCCTCAGAACTCCTCTTTGATGTATCAAAGCCTTCACGTTTTTTTATTAAACAAACCAATAAAAACTGTTTTTGCTATGTAACTTTTGGCACTTTGGTGAACAGTTCAAATGAAAATTATTTATTCCCAAAGTAAATATACTCGCATAGTGTTGCACAAGTGATGCTACCTCGTTCGGTAATGACATTGCCAGGGTACAATTTGGGGAGCAATAGGCACTGCACAAGGATACAAGCGGACAGCTTTAGCCATTCTATAAGTAGCATACTGCTGATGATGTTTTACAAATTGTCATTAGGTCACCTTCGACTGTGCCTCTATTTTGTAGATGGTGAGAAAGTTTCTGATTATGAGATGAAATTGATGGACCTGGATACTGAGCATCTCGGCATTCCGGTGAGTTTCTCAGACCGAGTCGAATTCAGTCTGCCTTATAATTATAAGAGCCATGCAAAGTTCAATAAGCATCTTTACTGCTGTCCGTTCTTATGCTGCTCTGTAGCTTTATCAGAAATGTTGGTATTTTTGTGTTGTTCCAAACCTTATATTTTACACGTAAAAAACTTCGTTTAATTTCCAAGACACGATGTAGTATGATTGCAATTCGTTGTATGAACGAATTATTACAGGTTATTACAGGAGTCAAATTTAACTGTCGCCAGCCAACAGGACACCCTTCATGTTCTACTACTCAGTTTACAAACGCTATCTGCTGAATGGAAGGTTTATTTTACCTTGGAAGGTTGCGGGAAGTAATCCTGCATGCCAGTGTTTTACCATTACCATAAATCCCCTCCCATATCTCTAGCTGTGTAGATTATGTATACACTGCCTCTGTAGGCATTAAACCCTTTAACGACCGAGGGTATAAGATTCCTCATGCTACACTTTGGTTGGTTAAAAATTAAAATGCATCTGGTAAAATGCTGATTCTGTGGTGCACTATTTTTACAGGAGACAGACTACAGTTGCATCATCAAGTTGCCGTCCGTTGAGTTCCAGAGGATCTGTCGCGATCTCAGTCAGATCGGAGAATCGGTCGTCATCTGCTGCACAAAAGAGGGAGTCAAGTTTTCCGCCAGCGGTGACCTTGGGACAGGTGAGGAGTGAGGAGAGTCTGGGGATTTCCAGTCGGAAATCACATGCTTAGAACCTCTGCAAGCGTTAAACTTCCTCTTTCAGGGACTTTGGACTGTAAAATGTTGATGTGAGCAATTATACTCCTTAAGTATCGACTTGCACTTTGGTGGTGTACAGACGTCTAATAAACACTTCTTAAATTTTTAACCAATCTTTATTAAATTAATTCATTACCTACTTGATCTTTGCCAGCCTGTATCGGGCATTCGGACTAATCAATCCCTGGGCTCTGTGGGAAGGGGAGTGCTCTCAGTTTTATTTGCTTGTACGTCCATCATAAAAAGCCGTGCTTTTTCTGTGGTTGGCCCGATGGTACGAAAGGCTCTCCCTCTTGAGTTGTGTCTGTTCTATAGGTCACTCTCTAACACATTCTATTAGCACAGTTCTAAAAAATTTGGGCTGCACTGAAGTCGGGAGCACCCATTAGTTTCCTTAAAGAGGTGCTACATAAATACTTTAATGAATAAATAAATCTCCAATTGAAGGAGACACCATTGCTTGATATCTTAAAAATTGTGGATGCTTTCAGTATTTCACCATTTGTTTAGGCGTAAATTTCTAAAAGAACTGCATTATTTGAACGCTGCAGGCAACATCAAGTTGGCGCAAAGTTCGAACGTCGACAAAGAGGAGGAGGCGGTGACAATCGAGATGCAGGAAGCCGTCACGTTGACCTTTGCACTCCGCTATCTCAACTTCTTCACCAAAGCGACACCACTCTCCACTCAAGTGACCCTTTCCATGTCAGCTGATGTTCCACTAGGTGAGGAATGAGGATTCTCCATAACATGCAATTGTATTCCAGATGCACCTTTGTCTTTGTTGCTTGGTTATCAGAGCTCATGAAATTGTTAACCCACATTTAATAATTTAATTAGCATGGCTTGTGCAGTTTTAGAAGTGCTTCTGTGCAGTTAAAAATAGGTTTTAAAAGGTCATTGTCCTCCAATTGGGAGTGATTTCCAATGAAGGATGGGAAGGGAAAAGGGGCTGTGCAGTTCTAAAAATTCTTTAATGAGGCCCTGTTAATTTGTTACGTAAAACCCAAAGTGGTGATGGTTATATTGGCTCTCCATAAATATTGTATTCTTTGCACATGGATGAAAGTAAATTGATTAAAAATACAGTAAAATCAATGGTGAGCTGCATTGGCCTCCCAGTCACTTTTAGTACGGTACTTGCTAACCGTTAACCCTTTGACGCCGAGAGTGTAGTAAAATGTATGGGAAATCCTATACCCTCCGGCATTAAAGGGTTAAGGTATTAGGTGCGAATGAAAATATTATTTTACTCTTCATGATGCAAAACCTGGCTATTTAATTTTAGCTTGTTTTCTAGTATTATCACATTATTGGTTGAGCAATCACCATGTCTATTTTTCTATAGTATCTTAAGAATTTATATAGAGCCCCTTCATTGCCCTTCAAGATAACTATTCAGAGGTACTCCCGACCCGGGCACAGCCGAAGTGGAAAGTTTTTGAGTAGTTTTTAAGAAGAGCTAAACAAATCCTGCAGAAGGGAATGCAGGACAAAGTGGAGGCTTTCTCAAACAGACAAATACACAATTGAAAAAGCACTATTTTAGAGGCCGAGTGACAACACCAGAGCAAGACGAATTTAAAGTAGAGTTCCCAAAGATAGACGGGCAATTTTGGCATACTGCAATGCCAGCACAATGTAGGCCTTTCTGCTCCTGAACCTCTGACATTGATGGACCTTGAGCAACTTCTCTCAAACAGTTTTGTAACATCATAAGCTGATGCTTCATCGTCAGTTAATTTATATACAGTGTAAGTACAGAAATGTGATATATTTTTTATTACTGATGTTCTAAATTATTTACAATTTCTTTCCTTAGTGGTTGAATACAAAATTGGAGACATGGGTTACATTCGCTACTACCTGGCGCCAAAGATTGAAGATGGTGACGACTCGTAGAATCGAACGCTGTACTTCAGAAAGCAGATTGACACGATCTGAAGCTGTGGACTGCTAGTTTAACTGCAGCAGAGAGACCGAATTCTGAGATATTTGTAGTTAAACTTCGTCAGTTAAAAATCTTTCAATCACAGATGGATAGGCTATGTTTGCTCATAACAACAGTTTTATACAATGCGAATGGAGCTGTGAATTTAAGCAGGTGTTATAAATTCATTTCAAATTGTGGTTTTCTACAATGTAAGCTGTACATGTATTTGGTTAAGATGGAAGTCAATTGAACTGAGAACAACTGACTAAAAGTTCGTATACATGCTACTGTTAATAGAAAGCCAA
Organism: Lumbricus rubellus; assembly: GCA_945859605.1. Taxonomy (NCBI): domain Eukaryota; kingdom Metazoa; phylum Annelida; class Clitellata; order Crassiclitellata; family Lumbricidae; genus Lumbricus; species Lumbricus rubellus. The sequence continues at coordinate 36,708,514 of OX243819.1, forward strand.
GTGTTACAGGACCAATCTTGTATTTTAATGCATGCAATTTTTGGACATTTATATAGCACCTTGCAATAACCACACAAGGATGCTACCCAACAGTTCTAAACAAGTGCAACTTAAGTGACTTAGAGAATTTTTCACGAAATACACGCAGTGCAGTATTGTGAATTGTTAATGGAAGACTGTTCCAGTATGAAGGTCTAATGCATGTGAGGCACTGTGGGCCTGCATCATTTTACAAGAAAGCTTGAGAATATTTGTTCAATGCTTGTCAATAACCGCAGAAGTACATGTGTATATAAAAAAATAGTTTAACAATCTGTCTTCGACAAGAAACCGACCAGGAAGAAATAAAAAACCAAACTGCACGCAAGTAGCCACGCTTGGTATTTAGTGTTTACACACACTGCCACACCTACCAAGTCTTGTAACCATTCAAATGTAGTAAAAAGTACCAACTACTTAATGAACAGTCCCTTGAACCATGGGCGTCCGCAGCGAGGTGCAAGTGCGCCCCTCTGGATTTTTCGCATAGTTGCACATAAATTTAGATTATTTGGTTGTGATTGCTACAACGGGATTTTCAATGCGATTATCGATTCGTTCTACAAGTTGAACCTATATATCTTTCTTTGGGCGCATAACGTGTAGGTACACTACAGGATTCTCTCATGGTAATATAACAATTCAAACTGTCACCCATTAAATTTAGACCATGTAACAATTATTTAAAAGTTTGCGCCCCACTAGAAAAATTCCTGCGGACGCCCATGCCTTGAACTAACCCAAAGAGGAAGCTACTCGTATGAAATGTTGCATTTACGTAGTGTTAACTGCTTGGAGGCGCTCCCAGCCCAGCTTCGGTGGAAGCAGCTTTCAAGTGTTTATACTATTACTTGCAAGTGGTTGCAGAATCCATAGCTAAGACAATGTGCAAAATATAATATGCCTGCAGTATTGAATGAAAATAAAGCTACAAAGGAGATGAAATCAAGTTAGGCCAATGTAGCGTAAGGCATGCTAATATCCAAGGAGCTGAGCACAAGCAAGTGCAAAGCAAACCAGATTAATTGAAAAATGTGCAGGGTTGACGCTGTAATGTTTTAATATAGACTTATCAGAGTAGGCGTCTCAAAGAGGTGCTATCTAAATTTTCAGAATGAATTAATTGGATTTATATAATTAATCTTATGCCAATGAACGATGTATTTGTCAAAAGAAACAAGGAGCTATTTTTATCTCCCAAGTTTAATTTTCTTGCCATTTAAATCGTAACAATCATTCCATTCAACATCCTTGTAAATAAAACATCAAATAAACCATTGCACCATGAACGGCATACGACTATAATGCAATACTATAATGCAACTGAAAGCAACTCAATTATCACCATTAATTACGACAAGCTTAATTTAAAATATTTAATGATCACAACTGGATAAAATAAAAGTTTCTCCAATTCCGATTGAAGCTGGAATGCGGTGCAAAGTCTCGCGGACTTTAGGTGGTCGTTGTAAAAGTCAATCTTAACGGACGAATCAATAAGTCAACATGAGTGCAATGATAACCAGGTGATCGGCATTATCGATTCTTTTGTATGCATCAAGGAGTCGCTCCCCTGATTCCAGGATCTCTTGGGATTTTGAGGTATCCTTCAACTTCAGAGCTCTGCAACAAAACAGCAAACTGATGTCCACAAATGAACGTTTAGTACGGAATGGCTTGGTGAAAAACTGAGAAGTGTTCGACTTTAGTTGCCGAATACAAGAATTATTATTGTTATTGAATAAATGTCTTACATGCGCAAGGTCATGCGAACATGTGAATCTGAGCTTGGATAGTCAGCCACCCAGTGTTTAATCTAGTCCCCCTCCGCTGGGGGAATTCAGGTTTCTGGGGGGGGGGGACAATCAGGCATGCGAAGGCGCGTAGCGCCGAGACCTGTAGGGGGAGGGGTATCGGGACGGGGATGTTCCCCCTCCCCACCAGAAACTTTTTGAATGTCCACATTGCATTGGTAGCATTTTAAGGTGTCATCTTAACAAAATACCTGTACTTTTTCAGAGCCTCATCAGAAACTTTTTTTTTGAATTTCCACATTGCAATGGCAGCATTTTAAGGTGTCATCTTAGCAAAATACCTGTAGTTTTTCAGAGCCTCATCAGAAACTTTTTGAATTTCCACATTGCAATGGCAGCATTTTAAGGTGTCATCTTAACAAAATACCTGTCCTTTTTCAGAGCCTCGTCAGAAACTTTTTGAATTTCCACATTGCATTGGTAGCATTTTAAGGTGTCATCTTAACAAAATACCTGTCCTTTTTCAGAGCCTCATCAGAAACTTTTTGAATTTCCACATTGCAATGGCAGCATTTTAAGGTGTCATCTTAACTAAATACCTGTCCTTTTCAGTGCTTATAAGAGTGGGCTAAGACTTCAATAAATATAAGCAACCCTTAACAAATATTTGGGGGGGGCTTTTTCCACACTGTAATGGTACCCTTTTAAGGTGCCACTTTAGCAAAATAACTCCATTAGACTATTGAGTACTGAAAAAAAGTGTTTTAGGAGTCAATATATATATGATTATAATTACAAAAAATATAAAATATAACATAAAGATAGGCCTATATAAAATATATCTGTATGTATCGAGTTCAGAAGCTCAGTGCTCCTATTGCTGAGTTTAATGAATAAATGCAGACATGAATATAGTGTTTATACAAATATATACAGTAAGTTATACTCATTGCAACATGATAGTATCAATGTATACCGGGTATGATAATAGTAAATAATGTCATTATAATCATATAATAGTAAATAATATCACGGTATATTATAACACTTCATGTAAAACAATGATGAAAACAGTAACTAAAAACCAATATCATTTTGTCAAATTTTTCTGGGGGGGGGGGAATGTCAATCCTGGGGGGGGGGAACTTTCCCCCCAGAGACGTCTAGATTAAACACTGCAGCCACCAGAGGAAGATGGAATTAAATATCCCAAGTGCTTAAAAGCCAAGACGAAATAGTGAGTTTTGAACCGTTTTTGAAAATGTAGGAAGTGAAATTGCATTATGAAGCGAGAGCGGAAGGTGATTCCATTCCCTGGGAGCAGAGGCATGGAATTGTTTTCTATCTGGGAGGTGTACTCACTGTACAGTACATCTAGGACTGTACAATATCACAGGCTGTACAGTGCAGATCTACCTGTCACATTACCTGCATGTGTTCCATGATATAACTCATTCTGATGCGTTACATGCATAGCCTACTTAATTACCTGTTCACCATCTGAGCGCCACAGAATGCAGCAACATCCGAAATAAAGTCTTCTTCTCCATCCTTCAGATACTCGCCCATTACCGCAAGATAACGTTCCACTGTTTTAAAACACAAGCAGTTTTGTAATTTTATTAGGCATTCGAAACAAATGCCTATTATTAAGTAGCACTGTAGCAGCACCTGTATGGGGTGTAAAATTAAATAAAATAGTTCCAAAGACTAATGACATTGTAAGAGCAATCTTGAGATTTCCAGAAAGGCTCATTCGAAGGAGCTCAGTCAAAACGAACTCAGTAGATGGGCAAAGTCAGCAGTGAGTTTCAGTGTTGACCTTTGGGAGGGTAGCAAGAAGCAATCCCACGTCCAAGCACTTCGTGCCAGAGAGTTGCAACTACCCTAAACCCCTCGATCCCTTGCACAAACCTAGAATCAATCGAGATAGTCATACCTGTCTCATTGGCAGTTTCTATCATTTGAAAGGCTATATGTCGATGCCAATCATTGTTCTCGTGGGTCGATATGTGATCGCAATGCGTGTAGAAATACTCGGCCAACAAGAAACCAACGTCGAAGCCACAAGGTCCAACAAACAACGACTGACCACTGGTCAACTGATGAAAGAACAAGAACATATCAATCCATCAGCCGACTAATATTGACTTATAACTAACAGAAATCTCCGGTGAACCACCATAGGTCATCGCAGGCAATTTGACATACTGCCTTCTTATATATTTGACTATTGTCTTGCCTTATGAATTGTCAAAATTCTTTGGAATTTCTAACATGTTCTTTACATTTATTAATATCTTGGACCAGCTGAATAAGGGGTCATTGTATAATTACGTAAGGCCGAAAATGACCGTTTTCGGCCCACCCACCCTGTAACGCTTCGTAACGTTTCCCTTGACCCACCCACCCACCCTCCCCAGCGTTACGTAACGATTGCTACGAAAAATCAGTTTAGATTTCGGTCTATTATTGGCTCATGTGAGCGAGCAATTTTAACTCATATTTTCATAGCCAATTTAATATAGTATAAGCGTACATGCGAATTATAATTTGACACTAGAGTAGACTTAAAATATACGCAATGTTTCGTTTATATAAATGACAGTCATGCCTGAACTGCAATTTTCTTAAATTTGACCGCAAGAATAAAATTTTACACTGCTGAAAAGTTTCTTGGACTAAATGACTCGTTAACAATTAATCAAAATTAAGATTAGCGATTTATTTCCTTAGTCCAGACACTTCGATAGGCCTAATTATTAATAGAAATATTACCGAGTTTTGGTGAGCATTAATTTAAAATGCTTGAGATCGTTTCCACTAAGTAAAACATGCTTCAAAGTGGTTCTTTGATGTCAGGATTTCTTTGCGAATTAGGCCTACCACGTTGTTCCGTTGGTGAAACTATCACAGATCCAAACAATTCGAACAGCAGTTTCCTGTTTGCATAAACGGGAGAACAGGATATTCAGATAAATAGCCAAACATTGGTTAAGATTTAAATCAATGTCACGAAGTTTAAACTTCGATCACATCATGTCTGAAGTGTCATTCGATGGTAATTTAATATTCATTAAATTTTTTCATGGCGTTACGTAACGTTCAGCTCCCCCGACCCATCCACCCACGTAACGTTTCGTAACGTTTTAAATGACCCCACCCACCCACCCTCGAGCGTTACGTAATTATGCTAAGTCCTCTGATGCAACCTGTTGAAATTGTATAGCTGGTGCCGCCACAGCAAGGTTTCATGACTATGATTTCAATTGATGTGACCATCACTTTATAGTATTTAGAAACCTCCATGAAAAATTCCAATATATTCCCAATTTCCTGCTCTGCATTAGGTCAAGCACTTGCCAAAAAATTTAACCAAAACCATTCCGTTTTGCCCCTCCTGCAAAAGGATCTTCGGGCGCCATGCCAGTCCCTTTCCACATGCTTACAGAAACCCATCCCACCTTCATTTGATCCCCATTAACAATACCGAATAGCTATAGGGGCCTATTTGGCCCGCTATTCAGCCCCGAAGCGAATATGAAATGTTCGGTACAGCCCTAACACAACTATCTAGACCAATCTTGGCCAACCATATCCAGGAGACTACAGAAACCCATCCCACCTTGATTTCATCCCCGCCGACAAGAATGGATTCCCCAACAAGGTTTCCATGGAGAAGCGCTTGTTTCTTTTTCTTAGCCTTCTTGATGAGCGATGCAATCGTCGATTTGACGTCACTACTCTTTTGCAGACGTCTCACAGCATCTTTAAATCCTTTGTCCGTTAATGTCTTCACGTCAAACTTGAAGATGTCGTTCAAAGAATGAATCGATGGACTGTCCCTGTTTCGTCACACAAATAAATAAATAAATAATTAATCACTATTTTTATTTTTTACAAATGATAACTCAGGTTCTAAGAAACAATATTTACAAAGTAGTTTTTCGTTCTGGAGTTAACTGTCATCTCTTATTAGTTATTATTAATATTATTTTTATCAGTATTCCTTCAATTAATATTAGTACCACCACCAGTACCAGCAGACAATGATTGTGGACTTCAGCTTTCCATTACAATACGACCATACAGTTCTCCGATAATGGCCCATACATATGTTATGTACTGTATTATCCTATAATAGTCATCCAATCGCATTTGGGCGTACGCATGGGGGGGGGGGATTTCCACAAAATGTAGGAGTTGCAAATGTTCAGGGGGTCGAAAATGCAACATTTGCGTATGTAACATATGGATGGGCCCAAACAGAAGTTGAAACCCTACACAGTTCTCAAGTTATTTATCTGTTCAAGAAATGTAGAAGCAGCTTTACTGGAACTCCTGTGCAAGTTCTTTGAACCGGTCTGGTTGGCTGTTGACGTTAGTTGACTTGTGTATCTGTGCAATGGCATCGGCAACTTTGTGTATCGTTGACATTTGGAATTCGCCAGACGCTAACTCCTTCCTAAGCGACTTGAACGAAGTGAGATCTTCCAAAGCCACTGTCAACATGAGAAATCAAGAACACGATTATTGTTGTCGCCATAATCAATCAATCAATCAATCAATCAATCAATCAACCAATCAGTCAATCACTCATTCACTCACTCTTTGTTTGTAAAGCTACAATAAAAATAATACAAGTCGCCAGACTGGGTTGTCTTGAGCATGTCCTACATTCTGCAGCCTGCCTTATTGACAGCATACTCAAATTCAGCCAAATGTCCAGCTACATGTATGATATTCTCCACTGGCTCCCCCTCATACAGCAAATCGAGAATAAGATCACTACTCTAGTCTGGTGCTGCTTGCAAGAACTCGTTGCTGCCTACCTTAGCGTGCTCTGTAGCTCTACTTTTAGTGCTTGCCCCTTTCAGTTCTTTCGTTCGGCTGAACATAGTCTGCACTGTCCTTTTACTTGTAGCTCCACCATGCAAAACTGCCTTCTCGGTGGTAGGACCCTTGACCTGGAATTTGCCATCTCTTGACGCTCCCTCCACTCCTTCTAGAACTCCTCAGGCATTCCTCTCTCATCTTAAGACAGTTTCATTTGGCCACACTGGGGTCTGGAGCACCTATGAGTAGTTTTCTTGAAGAGGTGCTATATAAATGCGTGAACTAATGAATGAACATTACTAGGATCGATAATCTGAAGCATGTAAAATACTTAACGGCAATTTTGATTGTCGCTCCAGCAGTACATGACGAGTGTCAAACTCGGAAACAGTTGCTGACGTCGAATGAAACTTTTCACTTCGTTGACTAAACTCTCTTTCGCTTGAACATCATTTTCTTTGCCTTTGCTCAGCTAAAACAATGCAATAACACAATAAGACTGCATTACTGTTTAAGGTGATAATTAATTATACACATATAAAGTTCCAGTCATACTACATAAAAACTATATTAGACAAGTGGCAAAGAACAGCCATCTATCGAAAAACATGCAGATAAAACAAGTTACAATAAAATATATTTTACATAAATTTTTATTTATTTTAATTAAAAAAAGTTCAATTTGAATCGTCATATAGGAAACATCAGCTGTAATTTGTACTTTGATATTTCCATCCTTCCAATGCTGAAACTAGGGCACACAACTGTACATGTCCAATTGTCCATAAAACAGAACTGTGATGACATCAGGCATTTGTCAGTTAAGGACTCTATTCATAGTCTCTAGAGAAGTTAGAGCCTATTGTGCTTTGTGTTACAAGTCAAGTACTCAATCAGCCACTATTCCCACTATGCTAAATCAGAGCAAAAACATGTAAGCTAAAAACAGTCCAAATGTGCCAATGCACATTAAGTGAGTTGCTATTGCTACACTCACTTAACTTAGAACAAGTGTGGCTGGCCAGCCAAATGAAAAACAATAATATCACAGCTGGCCGGACGATAATAATAAAAGCATAAACAGTACCGATAAATATCATTATTATTATTATTAATAAGCTGATCATATAAAAATACTGCAATTAAATAAACTCTAACCTTTTTAACTACAAAACTTTGGCTTCCGCAAGTCACTTGAAAAACGATATGAGAACTGATTTGAATCAATTTCGTGATCTTGATGCCATCATGACTGTATGTCAAAACATCCTGCAAATAATGAGTAAAATTTTAACGTTGCTCACCCCTAGGTAGCATGTGGTACTTAACTTCTAGTAATGTTCAGCATGAAAATGATGCAATATAATCGTTTTAATATAAAAATATTTTAAAATGAGGTTCACACTAGAGTTTCAGGCTAAATAGGGAATTTCTGCACAGCGCTTGATAGAGAATAATCAATTTAAGACTATAAAATAAATAAATGCAATGCTACTAATAATCTTCCACAAAACTTCATTTTATCTTGTGCTGATGAATAGGCGCTAAATAAGTAGCCTACGAATTCAGTTACACACGTAGGCTACTCAGATCGGTATACGAAGTTTTTGCATCTTTCTCCATGTGATAATTGTGATATTCACTGCTGTTGACGTGTACTATATAATAAATAGGTTAAACCGTAGTTTAGGCTGTTTAATTATTTGGCCAAAAAGTGAGGCTGTTAAATTATTTGCATGTGTATTAATGATATACAAGTAATTTCTGGATCGCCAGGTTCAATCCAGCTTCCATTTCAACTATAAATATGCCTTTATCCAGCTTCCATTTCAGGTATAAAATGCCTTTATCCAGGTTCTACTTCTCAAGCGTTTTTCATCAATCCAGCTTCATTTTCAGCAGAATGACTACACTAACCCTAAAACTAACCCTGACCGACCCTCACGACGCCTAACCTGAGCCCTAACCGACCCTCATGCGTAAAATCCCGCTTCTATTTCGTCACTAAATATTTGTCATCGAATGTAAGAAATTGGTTGTCGGATAAAAAAGTACCGTTTTTTCGTCAATCCAGCTTCCATCTTCTCGCGTTTTCGGTTTATATTGCTACTTCCGGTTGCGAATGTTCAGAAATTGGAATAGCGCGTTTTATGGCGCGTTACATTCATGATTTTAGGCGTTTATTAATTAAACAGCCTAAACTACGGGATATCGATAATGAAAATAATTAAACAGCCTAAACTACGGTTTAACCTAATAAATATTAGGGTGATGAAAACAACACATTTCTTTCTTGGTGTATTCAATTAATGTATCACAATTTAGGAAATAGGCTAAATAGATCACGGGACAAGTTATAAACACAGCACGGCTTCCACACAAGCCTCGCCCTACTTGCATATATTGACACCATTATTCGTCCAATGGGAGCAGTGCCGGCGCTAGCACCCCCCAGCTGGGGGGGGGGGGAGGGCCGAGTTTGAAGGGCCCCAGAGCCCCCAAATTTAGCTGGTCATTATGCCTATTATTTGTGAAGTATATTTCTTAAACCGGCGCATTTATTTGAGGCTCCAGATCCGGTCTTGTGCATTGCCTCAATTAACCATATATGGCACTGCCATAGCAGACCTAATGTAAACATCATACCGGCCATACTGATTTTGGGCGCAAGTAAAGCCATTTAAACTAACTCAGACAGTTTCGTCCACTTTCTCAAACACAACATTTATAAATTGTAACTTATTGTAATTGCTAATTGGGTGAGGCTCCAAAATAAAACTTGCGTGAGGCCCAAACATTAAATCCCGTGTAGGGTTCCACATAGGCCTATGTCCTTGCATGGTAGCCTACATGTCTGATCTCAAGTTTGCAAGGGGCTTCAAATGTAGCTGGTAATTATACCTTTCATGACGGTTCATTCCTGAAACTACGCACCGACTTATGTTTTAACAATTTGACGCAAAGCATACAAAATAATATTACGCAACCAAAGGAGAGACTTGGGGGGGGGGTGTGGACAGGGGCATGGCCTCACAAATTGTGGTTAGGACGGAGTCCTTGTATCCCCAATTTTTCAGAAATATTAATTTTTATAAGTAGGCCTATCATCCACTGCAGTCCATCAATAATAATCAATTTTTTAAGATGACAGCCTATAAATGCTACCATTAAAGTTGGCAAATCGGACAAATTTAAACAATTTAAACACTCTGAAGTCCTAATTAAGTACGACTAACAGCATTAAAAATGAGCAATTTTGTAAAGATGACAGCTTAAAATTCTACAATTACAGCGTGGAAATTCCAAAAATTTAGCAATTGGGAGGGGACATTTATTGAAGTCTTACATCTTACATGTCTTTCAGCACTTATATTGAGCAATTTTGCTGAGATGACAGCTCAATTAAGCTAGGTATGGGGCCTCAAGTCTTATTGAGGGAGGGGCCTCCGGTACCCTAGCGCCGGCACTGAATGGGAGCAATCCACCCCCACAAAATCAGCAAAATAAATTATAGAAAAACTGGGTAATGTACCTTGACCACTGGGGCATCAGGGTTCTCTTTGGCGAGGTTCAAAGCCACCTCCAGAAGCTCCTTGTCCGTTTCAGCTGATTTTGTGCATTCTTCGGCCATAATTCCAACAATACGGCGTTAAATAACACACCAAACAATAGACGAGTGAAGACGACGTCTCATGTGTTAATTAATCGTATCAAAGCCAGCGTTGCCAGCCTAAAAATGAAAAACCCAAGTTGGAGGGTTGAAAAACTCAAGAAAACCCAAGTTGACCAAACTTCGAAAATGTCGACAATTTCCCGTAAAAAATCAAATCTGACGACCTTTTAAAAGTTATCCAGACCAAATAAATCTGTCAATTTCGCGTTCGAAAAATTCTGATGACTTTTTTAGTCATCCGACGCAGATCTTTTCAAAATGTCCACAATTTCCAGATGTTCTTAGTCGAAAGAAAACACCCAAGCAAAAAAACCCAAATTCTTCCAGAAAAAAACATTTCCCAAGTTCGAATCGAAGAAACTCAAGATTTTGTGTAAAAAACCCAAGCAAAAAACCCAAGTTCTTTCCGAAAAACCCCATTTCCCAAGTTCAGATCGAAAACCCAAGATCTTGTAAAAAAAAAACCAAGGAGTGGCAACGCTGGCAAAGCTTAATAGCAAAACCATTGATATGTATTTCAGTGAGCAAAACCACTGAACGGTGAGTAAACCATCGACGTATATTGAGTGGACATTACATAGCATGAGCCAGCTGAAAATAAAGCCTAGCGCGTTGTGTGGCTGTGACGTCACGTAAGGCAAGAATGTATCGCTCATAATGAGATTAGGCCCTATATCTCACAATAAACACCATGCGAATCCGACCCTGCGAATGTGCCTATATGGAACATAAGGAACATCATGGAGAATATCACGGAACATAATATTTTTTAAATTGAATACGGAACAGAGAACACAAGGAACAGGAACATGAAACAAAAGAACATAATAATAATATCGTAATCGTAATCTCAAAATTACTTAAGTGCCACTCGAAAGCCAAGCGCGGGGCACCAGTTTATTCACGAGCGCTCAATCAAATCAAAATCGATAGGCAGCGGGTCAAGTCCGGAGAGTCAGGCAGGCAGATAGATGGACGGCTAAGGTGGGTGATGTTTAGAGTTGAAATGACGAGGGATGTGACCTTCATTCGCCAGAGCTCATCTATTGCAGTGTTTAAATCAAAGTTAAAAACTCATTTGTTTTCATTGTATTAGGCCTATAACTAGATTTGTAGTGAAGTGCGCTCTTGTGCAAGACTTGTTTTTTGTTAAAGCGCGGTATAAATGACTAATTGTATTGTAAAATTGTGAGGAGAAGAGGAAGAATCAGGATAGGATTTGCGAAAGAGCAATGTTTTCAGCTTTGAGTGAAAGACCTGTGGAGAGATAGCGAGAGGTGGAGTTTCGGTGAGTTCGTATGATGGGTCGGAAGTTTGCACTTCGTTTCTAATAATGGTAGGTCTTGTGAACATCTGCATGTATCTCGATATCTTATTTTAAAATTTGAATGCCGTCCTCCCACTTATTGGCCAGCACAGCCTGGAAAGGTAAGGGGCGTCCTGGCACTTCTTTTGGAAAGGTAAGAAGCGTCCAGGCACTTATTTTTCCGCACTTTAAGCACTGCATGTCAATAAACAGCAGAAGTATATAAAAAGTTTAATTCATTCATTCATTCATTCATTTCAGGCATTTATATAGCGCCTCTTCAAGAAAAGCGCCTCTTCAAGAAAATCTACTCAGAAGCGCTCCCGACCCAACCACGGCTAAAGAGAACAGTCTTAAGAGCAGAGTAGAACGTAGTCTCAAAGGCTCGAGGCATTAGACGTAGTTCCACAGGGAGCCCATTCCAGGTTGCAGGGCCAACAACAGAAAAGGGACGGCGCTGCACAATAGAAGTGCGCGACCGGGGGACAAGAAGCTCAGCCTGCTTAGAAGACTGCTTAACAATCTATCTGGACAAGAAACTGACCAGGAAGAAAGAAAAGGCAAACTGCACGCGTAGCCAGTAGCCACGCTCGGTGTATAGTGTTTACACAGTGCCACACCTACCAAGTCTTGTAACCATTCAAATGTGGTGTTAAGTAACTACTTTCAGTAGTCCGTTGAGCTAACCCAAAGAGGAAGCTACTCGTATGAAGTGTTGCGTTTATGTAGTGTTAAGTACTCAAGTGTTTGTACTATTACTTGCAAGTGGTTGCAGAATCCATAGCTAAGACAATGTGCAAAATATAATATGCCTGCAGTAGTGACTGAGAATAGAGCTAAAAAGGAGAAGATGAAATCAAGTTAGGCCAATGTAGCGTAAGGCATGCTAATATCCAAGCCTCCAAGGAGCTGACCACAGCAAGTGCAAAGCAAACCAGATTAATTGAAAAATGTGCAGGGTTGACGCTGTAATGTTGTAGTATACAAGCGATCACATTTACATCATATTTACTCAAGACTTGTATCAGAGTAAGCCTCTCAAAGAGGTGCTATCTAAATTTTCAGAATGCATTGATTGGATTTATAATTTTTATATCATTAATCCTATGCCAATGAACAAGGTAGTTGTCAAAAGAAACAAGGACCTTTTTTGAGAAGCCATTTAACTCCCAAGTTTAATTTTCTTCCCATTTAAATCGTAACAATCATTCTATTCAACATCCTTGTAAATAAAGCCCAAAATAAACCATTGCACCATGAACGGCATACGACTATAATGCAATACTATAATTTAATTCAAAGCAAATCAGTCACCATTAATTATGACAAGCTTAATTTAAAATATATAATGATCACAACTTAATAAAATAAAAGTTTAGCCGATTCCGATTGAAGCTGGAATGCGGCTCAAACTCTTGCAGACTTTAGGTGGTCATTTTAAAAGTCGATTTTCACGGACGAATCAAAAAGCCAACATGAGAGCTATGACGACGAGGCGATCGGAATTCTTAATTCTCTTATATGCACCGAGGAGCCGCTCCCCTGATTCCAGAATCTCCTGTGATTTTGAGGTATCCTTCAACTTCAGAGCTCTGCAACAATATAGCAAACTGATAATTATGTCCGCAAATGCACGTTTAGTATGGAATGGCTTGGTGAAAAACTGAGAAGTGTTCGACTTTAGTTACTGAATACAAGAATTAGTATTATTAAATAAATTTCTTATGTGCACAAGGTCATGCTGAAATGTGAATCTGAGCGTGGAACGCCGTGGATAGTCAGCCGCCAGAGAAAGATGGAATTAAATATCCAAGTGCTTAAAAGCCAAGGAGAAATAGTGAGTTTTAAGCCGTTTTGAAGGAAGTAAAAATTGAGCTACGTAGCAAGAGCAAAGGCGATTCCATTGCCTGGGACAGTGGCGGATACAGAACTGTTGGAAGGGGGGCCAAAATCTTTGGTCTTGGGGCAGGCATAGGAAAATCTTGTCATCGGTCGCTAAAGTCATCGGTCGCCAAACAAGTTGATTTTTTTGTCATTCGGCTGAGGAAAAAGTACCTTTTCATCCACGGAAAAAGTTGATGACTTTCTTAGTCGTCCGGTCGAAAACCGAATGGGGGGGGGGGGGCATGTCCCATGCAATTTTTAAATGGGGGCCATGGCCGGATTGGCCCCCTTGGATACGCCTCTGGCCTGGGAGGTTTGGGAGCAGAGGTATGGAATGCACACGAGCCCATAATTGTTCTCTATCGGGGAAGTGTACTCATTGTACAGTACATCTAGGTCTGTACAATTTCACAGCCTGTAAAGTGCAGATCTACCTATTCTATTCTATTATATTTTTAGATTTATAAAGCGCCTCTTACAGTACAACCTAATCAGAGGCGCTCCCAGTGAGCACATTACCTGCATGTGTTCCATTATATAACTCGCTCTGATGCATTACATGTGCATTTACCTGTTCACCATCTGAGCGCCACAGAATGCAGCAACGTCCGAAATAAAGTCTTCTTCTCCATCAGTCAGATATTCGCCCATTATCGCAAGATAACGTTGCACTGTTTGTGAAAAACACAGTTTTATAATTTTATTAGGAATTTGAAACAAATGACTATCAAGCAACAGCAACCTGTATGTGGTGTAAAATTTAAAAAAATAGTTCCAAAGACTACTGTAACAGCAATATTGAGATTTTACAGAAAACCACCACGTAGCAGGCAGCTAGGCTTATTCCTAGGAGATCAGTCAAAACAGACTCTATCTGACAGATAAAGTCAAGTGTCAGTTCCAGTGTCAGTCAGTTAGTTGGATGCAGCGGACGATGCTTAGGATTCAAGAGTCTGGAGAGGTACAGGGTAAGGGTCCTTACCTTAGACCTTCCCGTGCAGGACTGCACATTGGGCAATGCGGCTCCAGGGTAAGGGTAGAACAAGTAATCAGGACATGACTGGCAGAAGATTCTTCCACACAGGCTTCATGTGTCCAGCTCTTGTCAAGAGCAGTATGATTACAATTCATAGCAGGAACTGACAATAACAAGTTATTAGAGTTGAATTTAACTGTTTGCAGCCATACAAGATGTCTATCACGTCCTAATGCTCGTTTTGCCATCTGCCGAATGGAAGGTTGAGTCGACCTTTGAAATGGTAGCAGGACGCAACCCGGCATCCATTGCCATCTTCGTGCCAGAGTGTTACAATTACCGTAAACTCTTCAATTGCCAAACCTACAACCAATAAAGATAGCTTTACCTGATTCATTGGCAGCGTCTACCATTTGGTATGATATCTTTCGATGCCAATCATTGTTCTCTTGAGTCAACATATGGTCGTGATACGTGTAGAGATACTCAGCCAACAAGAAACCAACGTCGAAGCCACATGGCCCAACAAACAACGACTGACCACTGGTCAACTGACAAAACAACAATCAATCAATCAATCAGCCGTTTATTGACTTAACAACAGAAATGGAGGTAAACTTAGAAATGAAACAGACAGTTCTGGATTCGGTAATCTATAGATGTTTTCAACAGGACAACTCTAAAGGATAAGTAAATCCGTAAATAAGGTCTTGTCCCTTTTTCATTCATGCAGTCAAAGATGGCTAAACAATTTGTGTTGATCAACGTGATTATAAATGCCAAATTTAACTAACATTGTCTGGATTCTGCACCATACCATAGTAAAAAAACTGAAGCAACTGCAGAACCATGCGTTAGAAAATAAACACCTCCTTACAAGCCTCACTGCTATTCCTCGGTAAAAATGTTTTTTTAAAAAACTATATTTCTCCGTTTCGTGGCATGTAATTTGACATACTGATTTCTTATTTGACTCTTGACCTGCCTTGCCAAAATTCTTAGGAATTTCTAATATTTTGTTTACATTTAATTTATTCAACCTGCTAAATAACTCCACCGACTTTGACGCCACCTGTTGATATTGTATCGCTGGCGCTACCACTGCAACATTTCATGACTATGATTCTGATTGATGTAACCATCACCTGATAGCAATAGGAATTAGAAACCTCCGTGAAAAATTCCAATGTTCTTAATTTCCAGCTTTGCATTATTTCAATCTCCTTTAAAAAAATTTAACCACATCCATTTTGCCTCTGCCGCAATAATAGTGTCTGCAGGCGCCATGCCAATCCCTTTCAACATGCTTACAGAAACCCAACCTACCTTCATTTGATCCCCATTAACAATACCGAATAGCTATTTGGCCTGAAGGGAATACAAAGTGAATGTTTGGTACAGCCCTAGCTAAACTATCTGCTAGTGCTACGCCAATCAATATTCACGTGCTTAAAGAAACCCATCCCACCTTGACTTGATCCCCGCTGACAAGAATGGATTCTCCAACAAGATTTCCATGGAGAAGCGCTTGTTTCTTGGTCTTAGCCTTCTCGATGAGTGATGCAATTGTCGACTTTACGTTGCTACTCGTCTGCAGACGTTTCACCGCATCCTTATATCCTCCGTCCGTCAACGTCTCCACGTCAAACTTGAAGATGTCGTTCAACGCATGAATCGATGGACTGTCCCTGTTTCGTCACACAAATAAATAAATAATTAATTACTATTATTATTTTTTTATCGCCCAATGTAAAAATGATAATTCAGGTTATAAGAAACAAATACAAAGTGCTTTTTCGTTCAGGAGCTATCGGTCATCTATTATTAGTTATTATTAATATTAATTATTAATCACTATTCCTTCAATTATTAATAGAACCACCAGCAAACAGAGATAGTGAACTTCAGCCTCAAATTATTATACGACCTACATTTCTCCGAAAACGGCCCATACATATGTTATGTACTGTTTTATCCGATAACAGTCGTCCGATGGCATTTGATAACATTATCATAAAAATTCTGTTCAGAACTAAGCAGTAAAAAATAACAGTTAATAAATTTTGGCTAACAAATTATTACGATGATTAACAAAATGGAACTTTTGCGCGCGTAATATATAGATGGGACCAAACAGAAGTTGAAACCCTACAAAATTCTTTAGCTATTTATCTGTTCAAGATATGTGGAAGTAGTTTTACTGGAACTCCTGTGCAAGTTCTTTGAAACCGTCTGGTTGGCTGTTGACGTTAGTTGCCTTGTGCATCTGTGCAATGGCATCGGCCACTTTGTGTATCGCTGACTTGTTGAATTCGCCAGACGCTAACTCCTTCCTAAGCGACTTGAACGAAGTGAGATCTTCCAACGCCACTGTCAACATGAGAAATCAAGAACACGATTATTGTTGTCGCCATTATCAATCAATCAATCAATCAATCAATCATTCAGTAAATCAATCACTCATTAGCTCACTCTTTGTTTGTAAAGCTACAATAAAAATACTGGTTGGCAGACTGAGTTGTCTTGAGCATGTCCTACATTCTGCAGCCTGCCTTATTGACCGCATACCCAAATTCAGCCACATGTCCAGCGACATGCATACTGTTCTCCACTGGCTCCCCTTCATGCAGCGAATTGAGAATAGGAACACTACTCTAGTCTGGTGCTGCTTGCAAGGCCTTGTTGCTGCCTACCTTAGCATGCTCTGTAGCTCTACTTGTAGTGCTTGCGCCTTTCAGTTCCTTCGCTCGGCCGAACATAGTCTGCTCTCAGTCCTTTTGCTTGTACATCCACCATGCAGAACTCTGCCTTCTCGGTGGTAGGACCCTTGACCTCCCCATGACGCTCCGCTCCTTCTAGAACTTCTCTTTCTAGAACTCCTTATCAGGCATTCCTCTCTCTTGTTAAGCAGTTTTACTGGATGATAGTTTCATTTGGCCACACTGGGGTCGGGAGCACCTCTGAGCAGTTTCCTTCAAAATGTGCTATATAACAATACTTTAAGTAATGAAAGTATATTACTAGGATCGATAATCTGAAGCATGTGAAATACTTAACGGCAATTCAGTTTGTCGCTCCAGCAGTACATGACGGGTGTCAAAGTCGGAAACAGTTGTGTACGTCGAATGAAACCCTTCACTTCAGTCACTAAACTCTCTTTCGCATGAACATCATTTTCGTTGCCTCTGCTCAGCTAAAACAATGCAATAACACAATAAGACTGTATTATTGTTTAAGGTTATTATTATTATTATACACATATAAAGTTAAAGTCATGCTACATACAAATTATACAGGACATGTGGAAAACAACAACCTCTAGCCTATTATAAAACACGCAGATAAAACAAATAACTATATTATTGACTTTTCAGAAAATTTAATTTAATTTAATTTAAAAAAGACCAATTTGAATCATCATATATGAAACATCGGCTGCAATTTGTACTTTAATATTTCCATCCTTTCAACGCTGAAAAGTGCACATAACTATGTCACGTCCAATTGCCCATAAAATAGAAGAGTGATGACATCAAATAATTGTCAGTTAATGACTATGAATACATAGTCTCTAGAGAAGTTAGAGCCTATTATGCTTGTGTTACAAGCCAAGTACTCAATCAGCCACAATCACACTATTCTAAATCAGAGCAAAAACATGCAAGCGAAAAATAGTCCATATGTGCCAATGCATATTATGTGTGTTGCTACTTGTTGCACTCAATTAACTTAAAACAGCATGCTGGCCAAAGCTGGTGGCCAAATGGAAAAACTTATTACAACTGGCTGAATGAAAATAATAAAAGTATCAACAACACCGAATAAATATCATTATAATTAATAATAACAACAAGCTGCTCATATAAAAAATACTGTAATTAAATAGACTCTAACCTTTTTAACCACAAAACTTTGGTTTCCAAAAGTCACTTGAAAAACGATATGAGGACAGACTTGACTCAATTTCGTGATCTTGATGCCATCATGTTTGAATGTCAAAACATCCTACAAATAATCAGTAAAATTGTTACGTTGCTCACTCCTAGTTAACATGTGGTCTTAAACTTCTAGTAATGTTCTGTATGAAAATGTTGCAATATTCTCTTTTAATATAAAAATATTTTAAACTCAGGTTCACACTTTTCAGGCTAAATTTTGGAATTTATGCACAGTGCCATGGAGAATAATCAATGTAAGACTATAAAAAATATGCATAATGCGTCCAATATCATCCACAACACATCATTTTATCGTGTACTGATGAATAGGCGCTAAATAAGTACGTATTCAGTTACACGCGTAGGTTACTCAGGTTGGTACACGAAGCTTTTGCATTTTTCTTCGCGAGCATGAGCTTTGGCTGTGCATTGGAATATTTAAAATAAATACTTTAAAAAATCGTAAAAAATAATTGGGGGCTTGTTCGGGTGTCTAAATTGAAGTGCCCCGTAGGGGATGATGTGCTCTTGATTGGATTTGGTCCACAGTATCACCAGGTAATGATTACTACCTTATTTTTCGCGACCATGGAAATGCATCTGTACCGCTGTTCACGTGTATTATATATCAAATGTTAGCGTGATGAAAACAACACATTCTCATTCTTGGTGTATTTAATTAATGTCACAGTTTAATAAATAAATTAGAAGAAACTTCCACACGAGCATCGCCCTACTTGCATATATTGACATCATTATTCGTCCAATGGGAGCAAAGCCACTCCCACAAAATCACCAAAATAAATTATAGAAAACTGAGTAATGTACCTTGACCACGGGGGCATCAGGGTTCTCTTTGGCGAGGTTCAAAGCCACCTCCAGAAGCTCCTTGTCCGTTTCAGCTGATTTTGTGCATTTCTCGGCCATAATTCCAACAATTACGGCGTTAAATAACACACCAAACAATAGACGACGTCTCATGTGTTAATGAATCGTAAGCAAAAGCTTAATATAGCAAAAGCACTGAACGCTGAGTAAACACAAACGACGTATGGAAAGCCGCGATACCCTAAATATTCACATTTAAAATTTTAATATGAAATTTTCTTAGTAGGCCTAATCAACAAAGACTGACACATTCAACTTCTAGCGCAACAAAAGATCAAGTCGAAGACTAGAAGATCTTTGGTGCAATAGGCTATTGTAAATCCGGCGGTAAGTGTTGCAATCCAAAAACGAACTGCTACGTACTACGTAGGCCTAGACCGAAGTTATCATAAATAGGCCTACAGCAACCTGATGACTCCTGTCATAGATGTAACCCAAGGATTCTATATTTAGACGTATAAATTGTCCTTGGATGTAACCTAACCTATACAGAATGATTTCAACGAACTGTGTGGTAGCCTATTATTATCGTTCAGATAAGGAGGCGTAGATCATTCTCTCAGTGAAGGAGGCATGCATATAAACTATAGGGCCTATAATCTGTGTCAAAGATCTAGCCTACATGCAGGGGTGCGGATACAGAAATTTTAGAAGGGGGGGGGCAAAATTTTTGCTGGTCTTTTACGGAAAAAATCTGATGACTTTTTTTAGTCATAGCCTACGGCCGAAATGTGTGAAAAATATAGGCTACCATTTTCCCTTTGCAAAAATCTAAAGACTTTTTAGTCATCTAGTCGTGATCTCTTCGGAATATGGTATGACCTCTAGGCCTAGTCGTGCATTGATTTAAAGGTTCTTGAAACCAAATGGGGGGGGGGGGCACGTCCCATGCAATTTTGAAATGAGGGGGGTGGCATGGCCGGAATGACCCCATAGATTTGCCCCTGTCTACATGCAAAGAATGATTTCAACGAACTGTGTGGTAGGCCTATATCGCTCAGATAAGAAATCGCTCGACCAGAGAAGGAGGCAAGCACACGTAGGCGCGTATACGGGAGATTTCAGCAGGGGGGGAAGATTCTACTTCTGCCCGATAAATAAATCTCGTGGTGGGAAATAGGCCTACAATTTTCCCCAGAAAAAAGGAGGATGTTTTCGGTCATTGTGTCGAAATGTCGTGAAAATAGGCCTATAGGCTCCTTTTTTCCAGATAAAAAAGTCGAGGACCTTTTTTTAGTCAACGGGTTGAAATGTGAAAATACTATTTTTTTCCCAGACAATAAAGTTGAGGACCTTTTTAGTCATCGGGTTAAAATCTCGCGAAAAATGCCATTTTTACTTCTTTTTAACCATTTTCCCGGGTCTGTTTGCCTGAAGAAAAAAAAATTCCCGAAATTTTGGGGCCCCCCTTCTGGACCCCCGCCTCGTACGCCTATGCATACACATAGCTAATCTAGATGTAAATTTGGCTTAGCTTATAGGCATAAGGGCTGATCTGTGCGTGGTATCGCTTTGAAGAGGTGACGCACGTAAAGCTAATGCACTCTACACAATGAAAATGAATAATTATCGATCAATCGATCGGCATGTCATGTCGATCGATCGATACTGTCGATAATTAGGCCTAGTTCATCGAATTAATATGCATTGCATGCTGTTTTAATGTGGTTACACTTTTCGTTGGATTATTTCTGTTTAATAGAAACAGCAGTGACTATAATTATAGGCCTATATTATTGATCGACATACAAGGAAAAAGGGTCTATGCCAGTATGCCACCTCTACTCCTCTAGGTCTTGATTCAACTTAGGCCTATATGCGGGGGCAGCGGTAGCGCAATGGATAACACGCTGGCGGAGAGTGCGATAGGTAGTGAGTTCGAGCCCTCGTTGGGCGGATTTTATTTGTAGCCTGCTATTAGCGGCATGTAACGGATTTCTGGTTTTATGATACCATAAACGTGCTTCACGGGCACAACTTTTTTGTTACTCGTAGCCTATACAGTAACAAAGCTAAGGGCAACACAAATTTAATTGCAATCCTTTTTGATAATAAGATTTTCTATGGGGCAAGATGGACCAGTCTAATAAAAGATTAACCGCCCAAGATCATATAGCCTATTTACTAATTACGTTCATAATTAGGACAGCCACAAAACATTTGTCTGCTGTTTTTGCTCTGAGTTATGACTAAGTCTACAGGGTGGGCCAAAAAAAGTGAGAACACCTTGTAGAATACGAGTTATTTACAAATTTAATTCAATTAATTATATTGTTTTCATATATTTTTGTTTGCCAAGTATTTAGCTAATCAGAAATCATGTTCAATATGTCCTCCTTGCTTCTCAACGAGTTTTTCTAAGCGTCAACGCCACTCGTTTATGCTATTGCATGTCAATAAAACGCTGTCCGAGTTTTCTTCATTCTTCGAAGTTCGATTATTGCCAACTTGAGCTGCTCAACTGTGGTAAATTTTCGCCGAAGGTAGACTTTTTCTTGCAAAGCACCTCATATGGCATAATCTACTGTGTTTAAATCACTACTGTTCGGTGGCCACATGTCTGGCTCGATGAAGTTAACATTTTCCTGCCAAAGAAAGTTGATTGTATTTCTCGCTGTATGAGATGGAGCTCCATCTTGCTGCTGTAATGTCCAGTTATGGCGATCACATATCGCCTTGTCTCAGAACATGTCCACAATAATATTCACTGTTTACTTTGGCGCCTGGTTCAACGAACACAATATTAGTTTTACTCATTCGAGACACACCAACTGATATAAAAGATTCTGCGCGGCTGAAATGGTCACGTTCTCGTATGAGTCGACTTTCCTGAACTTACATTTTTTTTTGTTTCAACGGAATAAACAATTAACTGGAGTGGCATCGGTGAATGTCTTTTCGTCTGTAAACCAGATGCTTCGATCGTACACTTCTCTCATTAGGAAACCGCTCAAGTAGCTGCCGACTGCGTTGCAAGCGTTTCAAAGTGACAGTTTCATTGAGCTTCTGCCCCATTACACGCTTGTCCGCTTTGAGTTGTAAATTTTGCTTGAAAATGCGTCAAAATAAAGACATCATGTAGCTAAATAGGTAAGTAAGTGAAAGAGTAAACAATTTAAGCTATTGTGGATACAGTGAAACAAGTTTTGATGCAATTATATCACTTTTTACGCGATGTTCTCACTTTTTTTGGCCCACCCTGTATGTTATCAGGATCAGTTGACTTTCCTCTTTCAGATGTCAGTGATTGCATGAGAATTTTACCCAATTATAATTATTGAGGGCGTTTCAGCATATTCTAGAATACCGTATCTAAGTAAAGTTTGTAAACATTAGCAATTGGCTACCCTTACGGTATTGTTTGTATAGTATGCAGTAGGGCCTATTATGCTCTATATAGGCCTAGGCCCAAGCCTGTGTGCGATTATTTCATCATTATAGGCTACATAATAAAAGATTTATGTTTTCAACGCAATTATGGAAAAGCTACCCGGACTCCCGGAGCCTTCTATAATGACTGGAATGGCTAGACATGCTGGAATGGCCATGTCAAGAATAGACTAAGCTTATAGAATGTAATATTAGCCTATATTGCCTGTTATATTTTTACGGCATAATTGTGGCATTTGTCACGACAAGTCATTAGTAAGTGATTGCAATCGGACGGGCTTGGAGACGTGTTGGGCCGTCGAATAAAGTGCACTTTGATCGGCATAATGAGTCGGGAAGTAGGCCTATATAAATAGCATATATGGCACGGTAGACCTACGTACTTGATTAGCAGAAAATTCGTGCGTCCTGAAGTGGGCGAGACCTACCTAATTATGCATAGGCACTTACGCACATAATATAATAATATTATATGTAACACATAATTTACACATTAGATGGTAATAGACTATATATATTTAACACATTAGATGATTATAGTCTATAGTAAAGTGCAACATGTAAATAATAAGTATACGAAAGGCTAAACACAATTATGTTGTGCGGTTTGTGGTGGGTATAAGATGGGTCATGGGTTGGATCAAAATGGAGGCAATTATCTTCATCAGACGATGGCTAGAGCGATGCAGTAGTTAGTTTTTTGTCCTACAATTCGTACACCGGATAGCTATGTATGTATGTATGTATGTATGTATGTATGTATGTATGTATGTATGTATGTATGTATGTATGTATGTATGTATGTATGTATGTATGTATGTATGTATGTATGTATGTATGTATGTATGTATGTATGTATGTATGTATGTATGTATGTATGTATGTATGTATGTATGTATGTATGTATGTATGTATGTATGTATGTATGTATGTATGTATGTATGTATGTATGTATGTATGTATGTATGTATGTATGCATGCATGCATGTATGTATGTATGTATGTATGTATGTATGCATGCATGCATGCATGCATGCATGCATGCATGCATGCATGTATGTATGTATGTATGTATGTATGTATGTATGTATGTATGTATGTATGTATATATGTATGTAGTCTATGTATGTAAGTATGTATGTTTGCATGTATATATGTATGTATGTACATGTATGTGTAATATATATATATATATATATATATATATATATATATATATATATATATATGGGTCTATCAGAGCCTTGCTGGAGCCTAATTCAGGCAGACTGTTCTGATATAATTACGTATGCGGGATCGAATGAGGGTCTGTTTTAATGAAGCCGATGCTCACCAATTTATATGACATCGTCCTGAACACAGGTTATAATAATATTCAAACAAGACTTAGTGAATAGTTGCAGACGACGTAGGCTACCGAATAAAGTCCACACAATGCATGAGCAATTGGCGAAAAGTAATTCTGTAGGTGTTTGTTAGTTCGGTTTATAATGCATACACTCGAATCTCCTTTAATTGTAATCTCCAAATTTCTAAAGCGCCACTATAAAACCGAGCGCAGGGGCACAAGCTTATCCACAAGCGCTGAATCTCCTTCAGCGCGGCTTTGGCGGACCCGCACCATGTTCTGAACCCACTCCCTCTCCTTTAAAGACACTATCCTATTCTTTGCATCACAGACCACATGACTGAATAGTCCCACGTACGGACAACTTATTCAGGGAAACTTTCACAACGATGGTTCATAAAGCTTTTAATGCATTTATTCATATAAACCGAAGTGAATATACTTCGGCCGACTTGACTTGACCGAACTTGGTGTCCATTCACTCGACAGTTTTATATCAGAATCATTGTCATAGCAAAGCAAGTTACAAGCGGTTTCCGCTGTGGATATGCGTGACTATAAATGCAATTTCTCCGCAATGCATATATTTACCCTTGTCTATCGTGACGCGCAACTAAGTCCCGATTGGAATTTAGGCTTCATTCTGTGCAAGAGGATCGGTTCTGTGCGTAGGCCTACAAGCATTGTCAAGCGCTGAGGCTGATCTATTATAGAGCAGGTCTATATATTATGTGCATCGCGGGATGCAATATCATGTTATTATAGACGCTCTTGATGCATATTGGACTACGCGGATTAAACAGGACAAGTCAAACGCGCACCTGTTGTTCGGTTCTTGAAGCGAGAAAACGACAATGAAAGTGGAGGGTCTCCTTTTAGGAGAAATGCGCCTAATATTCGGTCTAACCGTGCTGTTCCTGTCAAACACCCCTGGTATGTCTATGGATATTTTTTTTTCGTATAGAGTAGGCTACGGTACTAAGTTCTACGGCACTAGAAGTTCACGGGATAGATTCGTTGGAAATTAGCAGTCTCGTAGTCACAATTTTTTAATTCTTTTATATAGGCTACAGACTCAGTGGAGAAACATGCAGACAAACGTAACGATAATAACATTTACCGTACACTTGTGCAGCTAACTTAGAATAGTAGGCAGTGTCTTTACTCCAGCAATCGAGAGGCAACCAATACATGAAGTGATAGCGTATACGTTGTAGGCCCTAATTGTATTCTCAAGCTTTCTAAGCGCCACTCGAATGCCAAGAGCAAGGCACAAGCTTATTCACGAGCGCTGTGTCCAGTTAGAAGGGTTGTCCAAAAGAGAGGCCCGAAGAAGGTCGTAGTCCGGTTAGGCTACTAAGAGATCAGAGCCTTCAGAGGTGAAAGAATCGCTTAATCTATAAAGGCCTTTATGTCGAGAATTGGAAGGTGGGAGATCAAGTGACAAGGGGTAGCCTAAGAGTTCAAAAAGAGGCTAGACATGTTTAGATTGGAAAGCCCGAGGTGTGATGGATGGTGGGAGGGGTGAGGGGTGGGAAGGGAACCTGAGGATTAGGAACGTAAAGCATAGCGCAATTCTGAAGGCAGCGCCATGGTTTTCTTAGCCTCAGCATATGAGTCAGCTCTTCTGAAAGAGCAACGTATACGGCTAAACAGTGTGTTGAAGAGTTGATGTGAATATGTCAGTCGCCCGATAAGTTCACAAGGACACACTGGAGCTGCAAGGGGAGGGTGTGGGTGGCACTTGTCCCTGGAAAGTCGAAAACATTTTAGCTACCATATGCATTTTTATAATTTAACAACTTTGTTCATATACTATGGCACTAACGACATTAAATCAATGATCCAAAAAGTGAATCCTAAAAAATTGAAAAATCTGCGTCTAGAAACCTCTATGAAAATGTGCCACGTTCTTATAAAATTATTCCTGCCTTGCTTTCTTCAAGCACTTGCCACGAAATTCAAATGTAGCCATTGCGTCCCCCCGCCCCCAACAAAATATCTGCTGGTGTCCAAGAGTGCTACAATTGATATTTGAGCTTTCTGTTGAGAAATAATCTATGGCAACTTGCGGGTCAGTAAGAGCCCCAACGTGGGCCCAAAGCCGCAGATCCAGCGGGTGTTGTGTGTTGCCTGCCTTGGTGGAGACATATAGATAAATATAACGTGTTCTGGGTCATGAATGAGTGAGTGGTCATAACTAGCCTACCAATAATTGGTAGTAATTATTACGATAGTCCCGATGTGATGTTTATGGTTCCTTTGGGCCTATAGATAGACCTGCCTATAAAGGAACATCCGACTCTTTTATCCTGGTTTGGAGTTCAACTGTCATTAGCCGAGTAGTCAATTGGAAGGCAATGGGGTCAAAGAGGTCAAGCAAAGGATGCTGATTTATTGCAGTATTAAAGGTCATCAGAAATCAGGTCAAGGCTAGGTCTTTTTCAGATGCATACATGTACATAACTACATTGATATTACATGTTTGTATGATATGCTACATATATGTATCATAAGTGTCTATGTAAAGTATGCATGTAAATGTCTGATGCATGGTAAACTGCCCTTTTCGTGAAGAACTGCACACTAAGGAAATCGTTGATCAAGACCAAGACCTAGCTATACATATTAAATTAAACAGCGTGTTTAATGACATCTTGAGACCAACATTGAATCATGAGATCAAAAAAATCTACTCTTTAGAATCCTAGAACTAAAATTTGCTTTACTCCGTCTAGAAACTCGCAATCATCCGAGCCACCTGTTCAGTTCGTTCAAACACGTTAATTATTGTGGATCGGCGTGCCATTGATGCAACAGGATGCACAGTCATAATAGTGTTATCAAGAGAAACCTGAAAGATAACGATAAGCGATCTCAGCCGGAAATAGATATATCTCCTCTGTAGGCTTGACAAGATTGACTCTTCTGAATAGACGACTAGGCTAAAGGTCGATTTTTGGTGTGTGTGTGTAGGGATGAGGGTGGTTGTGAGTCATTTGAGGCAAATTGGACCAGTAAGCTACGAGTCCTATGTTTCGGACAATTTTGAAGTGAATTAGGGAGAGTTTCACGAATTTTCAATGAATTTGAGATAATTTTAGATGATTTGGAAAGAATTTCAAGTGAAAATTCCAGTAGCTTACGACTTTGAATTTCACCGATGTAAACTGTAATATGCAAACGTTTTCTATAGCGATCGACTCCTCGGCCTTCACTTCTTATTAAGTTCGTTGGGAATTAGTTTATCAGCGTTGCCATTTAATAACTGAATTGATAAATACAGGGTGGGCCAATAGAAATGCAACAACTTTGACGCCTTATAACTTGAACACTTTTTATCCGAACATCGTGATCAATATACTAAATCGAAGGTAATTATCCATTCTACTACTGTGTCAAATCTTGCGTTGATATACGGCACCGTTTAAATAAAACGTTTGGTGCGGCGCACACCTCTCAATTTTGAATGTAAATAATGAACATCATGGCGCCGCTCACGGAAGAGGATAGAATTTTAATCAGAATCTTAAGAGTAGAAAAAGAATACAATGCACATCAGATGTTGATAGAATTCCCTTCTAGAAAATGGAATAAACATGCTCTACATCGATTGATTAAACAAATTGATGCCACGGGAACGTCTAACAGCCGCAACTGTGGTCGCAAACGTTCTCCCGCCGGCGCATCGTTCACGTCATACGGTTACCTATCTGAACGCTAACGTACCAGAGTTTATTGAACCGGAGAACTGGCCACCGAACAATCCGGATTTAAACCCGGTTGACCATTCGATCTGAGGTTGTCTTCAGCAACTGGTCTATCGTGAACCGATACGTGACGTTGAACATTTGAAAAAATTTATTGTTTACTGCTGGGCTGAAATAACCCGAGCACTGGTGGCCTCAGCCATTGATCAGTGGTCGTCTCGTGTCCATGCTGTTATTAAAGCACGTGGTGGACATATTGAATATTTGACTTATGATAAATTCACTCAAGATATGAGTTGTTATTAGGCCTAGGCTAATTGTTAGAACTAGTGATTGCTTAGATTTGAGTCATTGGCATTATTCAGTTTAAGACTTTTGGTTTTTCTTGCAGTTTCATGTCAAAAAAGGGACATCGAACATTAATAGCATTATCTTAAAAAGTCGTAATAGTATCTCTTAGATATTTTGCAGAATGATAAAATGGATAATTATGTTCAATCAGATATACAGGCCAAGACGCTCAGATAAAAATTGTTCAAGTTATAAGGCGTCAAACTTGTTGCATTTCTATTGGCCCACCCTGTAAATATAGGCTCTAACAGACTATAGTTAGTTCGATCGTTTGATTAGGCCCCTACTCATTTTATAAAATGGACATTAGACCTAACACATACATTTGTATAAAACAATAAAAAAATATATAAGCTGCTGCAATCTGCTAAGTTGTCATCATACCTGTCATAGTCACCATTTACTTGTGCGTAGTTGCTCATCATTTACTTAGGCCTATTCATCAATAGGCATAATGACCTACTTGACCATCATTTACTGCTTCATCATTAGGCGGCCTACCCGTCATGACCTACTTGGATTTTGGATCTAGGATTTTGTGCTGTTCTAAAACATTTGACATCATGGGCGTCCGCAGGAATTTTTCCAGGGGGGCGCAAACTTTTAAAAATAATATTGTCACAATGTCATGGTCTAAATTTAATGGGTGACAGTTTGAATTTCCATATTACCACGAGAGAATCCTATAGCCTACCTATAGGGGAAGACGGGGTAATTTCGGCCATTTTTCTAATTTTTGTAATAAATTGCCGCTATTTTGGACAATCGATTTGGATAACCAAATTGACAAAAAATATTGTGGTTTGCAGAATAAAAAGCAAATAATCGACATTTGAACCAGAATACCTTCATTTCTTAGCTGTTATTGGAGACAGCATAGAAAAGTCGATTTGGCTCGAACTCGTTTTTTTCGCTTTTAGCGAATTATACTCACATAAAAACAAAACTATCTCGATAAACATACGTAATATGATATTGTGAACTAGATGGTAGCATTGAAATCTTCCCTCGCCCTCTGGTTCTCTTGCAATCACCCTGGCCGAATTTACCCCGTGGCCGGCATTACCCCGTCTTCCCCTACGTTATGCACCCAAAGAATGATATATAGGCCTAGGTT
Organism: Lumbricus rubellus; assembly: GCA_945859605.1. NCBI lineage: Eukaryota > Metazoa > Annelida > Clitellata > Crassiclitellata > Lumbricidae > Lumbricus > Lumbricus rubellus. The sequence continues at coordinate 36,737,724 of OX243819.1, forward strand.
CAACTTGTAGAACGAATCGATAATCACATTGAAAATCGCGTTGTAACAATCACATGCAACCAAATAATCTAAATTTACGCTATGTGCAACTAAGCTTATGCGAAAAATCCAAGGGGGCGCACTTGCGCCCCCTTGCGCTCCGCTGCGGACGCCCATGTTTGACATTGATTGGATATCGAGTGCGTGAAATCAAATTTCTTGGGGTGGTGTTCTCTGATGACCTTAAATGGAAGAAACATGTAGATTTGGTAGTAAACAAGGTATCTAAAATCGTGGGCATACTCTACCGAGTTGGTCATATTCTTGATGCCTATAACCTAAAACTGTTATACCATACTTTACTCGAGCCACACTTGACATACTGCTGTTCTGTATGGTCGTCACCATATAAATCTGGGAATCTAGACCGCATCCTAAGGCTCCAGAAAGCTGCTGTAAGAATAATGACCTATTCCAGTTACCTTTCTCATTCAAATCCCTTGTTTTATAGGTTGGGAATATTAAAAATTTATGAATTATCTCATTTATCAAAACTTGTGCTCATGTTTAAGTTTGTAAACAAATTGTTACCTAAACAATTTTGTAATTATTTTATAACAGTTGATCAAATCCATTCTTATAACACCAGGACCGCGTCCAATTACGTTGTCCCTTATGCACGAACTGCCTCCAGAGCACATAATCTCCAGGTCCTAGGACCTCGTTTATGGAATTCTCTATCTGTTGATCTTAAACAAGAAAAATCTTTACCTAAATTCAAAAGGGAAGTTAAATCAGGCTTCTTACTGAAGTATGCCGAATGCTAAACAGGTCTTTCTAAGCAACTTATGTATTCCTCAGCATCTTTTCTTTTTAGTTTTGGCTGTTGTTTTTCTTAATTGTGTTTTCATTTCTTTTTTATTTGCTATCCTATATTTTGCACCTGTGTTTCAATTTAATTTTGTTTATATAATTTTGTACTGATGATCTTGCTATATTGCTGTAGAATTCTGGTCATTGCTATCAGTACTAACATTACTATGGTCTCACCAGAACATGGTTGATTACAATTGTGTGATATGAAACGTTGACTAAAATGTAATTGTTCATTAGGGGCCAGGTTGATATAAGCTCTTAGCTTTTTCCGGGCTTCCTGTTGCCTAGAGACCGTTCACTACCCACTGTTTGTACTTATGTTTATTTTGTTTCGTTGGCAATAAATAATAATAATAATAATATAGAAATGAGGTGCATTTGTTTATTATACCATGTCTGTACACCAAAATACAGTTAGCAGTTGGTGTTAAAGAATAAACTTATCTTAACTTATTCACTTACTTGCTGCAGTAGGCGATGCAAAGCCATCTGGCGACTGTTCAAGCGTCTTCCTCGGCAGCCTCAGCGAGTCGTACGCCGTTCACATTCCTAGCACAGGCATTTACCATTCGCTAGACGGCACCACTCTCAACGACCACCGCGTCTACAGACACACCAACGGACATGCGTACATGTACTTCCTCAAGAGCAGAGGTTCAGGGCAGCGATTCTGGGCAGTGGGACCGGAAGTTGGCAGCGAGGAGGCGGAGATGGCCATTTCCGCCGGGGACAGCGACACACCGGAAGTGGCGCAACAAAAATGGCGGCTGCGGAACAACGACAGTGAGTTATGGTCTCCGGCTGCCGGTCTTAAGGCCGTCTGTGTTGATGACGAATTCGGGCCTTGCACTTCCGGTCGACTGCGCATGACTGGAGTGTCTGGCCGGAGCGGACTGCAGAAGAGGCGGATGGGTCAGTACGTGTTGACGAATCGAACCCATGACCTTCGACCTGTGTATAGGCACAAAGGTCAGGACGAGTTCCTGTTCTATTCGTTGGGGGCAGCAGGTGGCGGGAAGTGGATCGTCGGACCGGAAGTGGGAAAGTTCTCCGGTGGAATGTTCGTATCCGACTTTGGACTGAGACCGGAGTTCATCGTCCAGGCGTGGCAAGTTTTCACCGGAAGATATTTCGCCAATGACCCAGGGGTCAAGCTGGAATGTCAAGGTCAGACGTCGAGCTGTCTAGTTAGTCCATCCGTCCATAAATCTATCCATAAATCCATCCATCCATCCATCCATCCATCCATCCATCCATCCATCCATCCATCCATCCATCCATCCATCCATCCATCCATCCTTCCATCCATCCATCCATCCATCCATCCATCCATCCATCCATCCATCCATCCATCCATCCATCCATCCATCCATCCATCCATCCATCCATCCATCCATCCATCCATCCATCCACCCATCCATCCATCCATCCATCCATCCATCCATCCATCCATCCATCCATCCATCCATCCATCCATCCATCCATCCATCCATCCATCCATCCATCCATCCATCCATCCATCCATCCATCCATCCATCCATCCATCCATCCATATCTTTCTGGGTATATATATATATATATATATATATATTCGTATGTAGTTATATGCATATATAAATATAAAAAATATACTTATTCGTTTTATCTGCAGGTGTCGACGTGCATGAAAAACCTTCCCATGGATCAAAGCCACACAAAGTAAAGCCAGGAAAAGAGGCTCAGATGGAAGAGATTCCGGTGGTGAATGGTGCGAACTATGGCGAGCCACATTCGGTGGAAGGAGACACTGGAAGCATCCAGGCGAGGCTAGTGGAGAGGGACTTTCCATTCGAGGTTCCTGGAGGGATTGGTTTAAGGGATGAGGTGGAGGACACCGAGTGTGATTCCACCTGCGACCATGGAGGACACTGTCAGCACAGCGATCCAGATGACTTCTGGTGCATCTGCACTGAACACTACTTTGGTCTACAGTGTCAGATAGGTATGGCAAATTTCGCCAGGATTATATATTGTCAGATAAGTAGTTCAATTCTGGTCAGAATTATTATATTGTCAGATAGGTAGTTCAATTCTGGTCAGGATGATATATTGTCAGATAGGTAGGACATATCTGGACAGAGCAGCACTGTCAGATCGATGAAACAATTCTGGTCAGGACTACATTGGCAGATAGCTAGAAGAAATCTGGACAAAACTCAATGGTCAGATAGGTAGGACAAATCTGGACAGGACTACATTGTTAGATAGGTAGGACACGTCTGGACAGGACGACAACATTGTCGGATAGATTGGACAAATCTGGACAGAATTACACTGTCAGATAGGCAGGACAAGTCTGATAGATACAGCTGCAGGTAACTAGTAACTGTGGTACAGCAGTTGTGACATCTACTGAATGAATACTAAGACAGAATTACCGACAAACAGATTTGACCTTTATAATTGTGTTTAGTTATCTGCTTGTAGATGTGGATTGCGGTCAACCTTCGCTGGTCAGTGGTCAGCAGCTTGTCTCCACAACTGGACATTACATTCTCGACGTCGCCTTCTACCAATGTCCAGCGAACACGGTGCTGGACGGTCCACCAGGGGTCATCTGCCAAGTAGATGGCAAATGGTCTGACCCTCCTAAATGCCTTGACGGTCATCACCTCATCACCCCGATGCATGATGAGGACAGACCCACGATTGCTGCCGTGCTGTGAGAACTCCACTCCAATGGAGATATTGTTGGAGTAAATCTGGACCAGTTTCTGCAATTAGGGTTCAATTGGGAGCATTTTCGAACTGCTGGTGACAATTTTAGTTCTATTTGAGGCTTTATGGATCAGTTCCATTGTTTTGCGTCAACTTAGAGCACTTTGGATTTTGTTTGAGACATTTTTGGGTCAATTGAATAGATTTGAGACAGCATATTTAAATCGTTGGGTGAATATCTGTTCTTTGGATTGGTTTGCATCCATTTCAGGTCAATCTCATGCATTCTGAAACAGCTTAATTAGTTTTTTGATCAATTTGTGTAGGCCAATTTGAGTAAATTTCTGGCACTTTGGATAAGTCGGAGTCATTTGGGTCAATTCGATTCAGTGTATAACTTGGGATAATTTGAATCAGTTTGAGTCATTTTGGGTCACCCAAAAATAACTACCTGAATCGGTTTGCACCATCAGGTTCAATTTGAGGCAATTTTGGACAGTTTGAGTCAAATAAAGCCTTTTTTTATTCGACTCTGTCGATGTTCTGAACCCACTTCCTCTCCTTTATCATGGACACTCGTCTATTCTAGCCTATGTGTGCCAGGCCGCACACAAGACCGGGTGGACAATTTAATGAGGAAAATGTTCATAACAAGGATGTTTCATGATGCACAATTTCATGTAAAGTTGTAAACCATAGTGTAGGCCTAGTTGTAGTTGATTGATAAATGAAGAATTTTTATTACTTAATTAACTTAATAGCTACTTAATTTTGTGAGCCACGTCAGATACCGAAAAGTTATTATCTTAATGACGTTGTTCATAATGCTGCCCCTTTTTCGCAGGTCCAAAGTTAATGTGTCCATCTGCTCGACAGCCTTGTTTCGGAATCTTTGTCATGGTAGCGGTAGGGTAAACTATAGCCTAACCAATTTCCGCTGTTGATACGTCACACATGAATGTGAACTGTAAATGCAAATAATTCCCTTCAGTGCATATAAATTATTTGCCTTTGTCTACCGTGACGCGAGACTAAGACCCGATCAGTATTTATATTCTTTAAATTATAAATGTCTCTGTGCAAGATAATCAGTTCTGTGCGTAGGCCTACAAGCGCTGAGGCTGATCTATATAGTATGCCTATATATGTGCATTGCGGGATGCGATAGCCTATGTTATAGACGTTCTTGATGCATATTGGACTATAATACGCGGATTAAACAGGACAAGTCAAACGCGCACCAGTCGCACCTTTTGTTGTTCAGTTCTTGAAGCGAGAAAACTACGATGAAAGTGGAGGGTCTCCTTTTAGGAATGCGCCTAATTTTGAGCGTAGCGGTGCTGTTCCTATCTAACGGGTTCTCTAGCTCTGGTAGGTCCATCCCTTTCTTTCGTAGAGTACGATCAGGGGCGGATACAGAAATTTTCGAAGGGGGACCAACATTTTTGGTCTTGGATCTCAAAAATGTTTTGTTGGTTTTTGGCCGAAAAATCTGACGTCCTTTTTATAGTCGTTTGGCGGAAGTATTGTCAAAAGTTCAAAACAGATACCATACGTCACAAAAATATACCTTTATGCCCGTCAAAAGACCTGATGACCTTTTCAGTCGTACGCTACTTTTCCCTCTGTTTGTCTTCTGCGCCATGCACCTTTTCCCGTTGCATCGAACGTGTACAGGGGGACATCCATTTTGCGCGCCAGAATAACTGATGAAAATTTTACTTTTTTCAATGGAGGAGCAGATGGCAAAAACAAGCAGACTATGATATATTGTATGCTATACGCTTATGCATCATTCTGTCTTAGAAGAATATAGCAAGACTTTTTCAAGCGTGCAGTTGTACACAAAACGTACAGTTCTAAACGGATTTGTGCAGTAATGGAAGCATTGCAGTGAAAACTATAGGACTAGCCAAAACGGAAATTTTCCTCAGATTGAAAGCAATGGACGATGGGCAGTGAAAAATAAGAAATTGAGGTTGAACTTAGATTAGATAGGCCTACTAGAAAAAGGTCATCAGATTATCAGAAACCAAAAAACTTTTTACCAGAAAGAGGAAATCAGAAAAAAGAGTATGAATACTGGCTGTCAAAAGAGAAAGAAAGGTTTGCGCAGTTCTAGAAATTCATAAAAAGTCTTGATATGCCTTATAGTAATCGAGAGGCAGTCAGTGTATGAAGCAATAGCGTCGTAATCGTAATACCCAGCTTTCTAAAGCGCCACTCGAATGCCAAACTCAGAGCACCAGTCGATTAACGAACGCTGTATCTAAAGCCAGAATTGTTGTCAGTAGTAATAGAGTTAACAAGCTCCGCCATTTTGAAAGAAGCTAATAAAGCAGATAAAATGGTCAGCTAAAATTCTTAAGTGTTTTGGATAAGATGCGTCTTTTCTATTGGATGTCGTGCACCGAACAGCATAAGCAAAGCCAAAGTGGACAACAGCCTTCGTCGGTTAATATTTACCAATGCTGCAATGATCGTGGCGGAGAGAATGTATCGACCCGCGTGGACCGTGGCAGCAGTCAATATTTACTGCAAACAGCACGGGAGAATACTGTATTGGCTCCGAGTTCCACGCGACAGCGCATAGTCGATAATTACTGCAAACATCGCGGCCGCTTATATTGACCGCAGAATCTGCGTCGTAGTCTCCATGGTGATTTGTAAACAAAGGCTGTAACAGGGTTGGCAAGAAGAGTTAAGCTACTTTTTAAAGGCGCAATCGGCTGTCAACCTTACCACTTCGCGATATTTTGCTCCTTTTGAATTGTCTCGCGATTTTGGGCGACTTTTTTTACATAATCTCGAGACTCAGAAATCGGCCAGCCCTGTTTTGCATGGAGTTGTTGCCACCGTTGTCATGGCAGAAACTAAACAGTTGTCTGTTGCAAATAATTTTGAGACGTCAGCTGGCTTTCAGCGTTCTGTGCTTGTGCGTATTAGGCCTACATCAGAAATGGCAGCGTTAATTTGTGATATTTCTAAGTCTTCTGAAGATGCTATCCAGTTGGCTATTCATTTAGTGTTTCAAGACAATGATGATGAAAGACGGAATTTTGAAGAGAAATTACGAGCTATAACTGAATTTCTGGATCAGCCACCTGAAAGGAGGAGACCACACCATAGACCTAGACCTACCATCGATTCACACGTAAAGATTTTCAACGATGTGATTCTAAAGCAGATTCGGGAAAAACTCGCACAATACGAACACCATTTGTTGAACAATGTTGAGGATTTGGAATGGCATCTCGATACTAGATTCATAGGTTTTGATTTCTCCGATCTTCCTTTAATAAAATCTGCACATGCAAGGATCGTTCAGGAAGAAAAATCGATGTTAGGTCTACAACAGATCGCCGCCTATCACCGAGGTCTGTTATACGTAACTGCTCGGAATTTTATGCCTGAAGGTGCAAATATTAAAAGATTTTACTTTTTACAATTTCATCTTAATTACAATACAGTTCAGCGTTACATTCTGTTCTACATGCTAATCGCAATATATCCTAGGCTAATATTTTGCGATTTAAGTTTTGATCAATTGTCGAAACATCACAATCGAATTCTAAAGCATCTTGGGACAGATCTTCAACTAGCTGAGAGACTTAAATCGAACGCTGTCGTTTCTGCACATCACACAAATTTTCACATCATGTCTACTGCAATTCCATCAATCCCAACAACGGTGAACCTCCATCCAATTAATACAGATCCAGACTATATTCAACAAGATGCTATTGGTCCACAGCAGATTTTACTGGATGAAAGAGACATTCCACAGTTTCTCTAAAGTTTTAAAACACATGATATTACATTTTCTGGCTATGGAAGGAACGATCAATACATTTTTCTGGCTATGGAAGGAACGATCAATATGCAGTGCAGAATGCTCCTGTGGACTCCGTGGTCGATACACAGCGATCGATAACGCCGGCCGAGCTGACAACCAGCGTGTTTGTTATTCTCCCTTAACAACCGAGACGCATTGCAGTATACTCATCGATCCTGCATTCCAGAGTCCCGGTCTCCGAACTTAGGAATGTCATACAGAAAGAGATTCTACACCTGAGTATTGATTTCGTGTAGAATGGATTGTCAAATACCGCATTCCAGAGTCCCGGTCTCCGAACTTAGGAATGTCATACAGAAAGAGATTCTACACCTGAGTATTGATTTCGTGTAGAATGGATTGTCAAATACCGCATTCCAGAGTCCCGGTCTCCGAACTTAGGAATGTCATACAGAAAGAGATTCTACACCTGAGTATTGATTTCGTGTAGAATGGATTGTCAAATACCGCATTCCACTGAACGAGAATTCTTAATTGATTTGTTTTTTATGTAGGTCTAATAATTATTCGTGCTATCACAGTGTCGCCAAATCATTGTTATCAACCCAGCTATTAAATGAGTCTGGGTAACCCATCCACTTAACCAACGATTTGTTTCCACGTTTTCTTAGTATCTTTTCGATTCTAAATATTTCTTGAGTTGTCTTCAACAATTCAGCTTCATAGAAAGAGCCTTTAATTTCTTCGTTATTATAATCGGTTATTTTATAGGTAGGAGGGTCAGTATATAGAATTTTTGATACAGTAAATATTTCTTCAGTATACCTAGCGGTATATCCTTTCTCAAATGTATCTTTTCTCTTAGATATCCTAACTCTGTCGCCAATAGAAAATTTAGGTTGCACGCGATCTGGATATAGACCACCATACAGATTTAACCAAACAGCTTTTTCGTTTGCTTTGATACTGGCTTTAACAGGAGTCATTTTTATGGAAGAATGTCTTGTGTTGTTGTATAAACTAACCATATTATCTAAAACATCGATATATTTTCGAGTCGAATTAGCTGTAAAATATTTAAACATCCTTTCCTTCATATTTCTATTCCAACGCTCGATCACACAGCTCTTCTCTTCGTTCTCAGTCGAATACAACTCCATACCTAATGATTTTACCTGTTTATTGTAGAATTCAGATCCCTTGTCCACCCAAAGTTTATCACACCTTCTTTTACTCGTATTAAATATTTTAACGAAAGCATCTGCCACAGATTCTCCACGCTTATCTTTTATCGGAACAATCCATCCATATTTAGAGAAAATATCGATTACGCTTAACAAATATTTCACACCAGAATTAAATTTAGCAAAAGCCTGCATGTCAATCAAGTCAGCCGCCCAAATTCTGTCAACTCCCTGAACATAAACCACTCTCTTTCTAAACTTCCTGATTATTGGTTTATGTAACTCCTCAGCAAGCTGATCTGTCCACTTCAGGGCTTTTTTTTCAATCCCATTCCAAAATGGGTCTTTGTTGATAATATCGGTTTAACTATAGATCGTTCAACTCGTTCGCGGAACGAAGGATTAGGTATATTATTTAATTCATCTATCATAGCTCTGTCAGCGACGTTTCTCCCTGCTGTATCAGTATGTTTAGCATAAGCTAAATCGTGGTGATAAGCCGCTTCATCAACCCTATCTACTGGTTTGCTCCAGTCTTTTGGTGATCCATCTTGGTTTAATCTCAGGTCCAATCGAGTTCCTGGACCAGTGAAAGAATGTCCTGGAAGATGGATTTCACCAGGATACTTTGCCCATGGAAGTTTAATATTAGAAGTAGCAGAATTTAGAGCTGAAACCAAATCACCTCCTTGTACTGTAGTGGACATTTTAGTAAACTGAGTTTTTCTAGCGCCACATTCAACACAAACACTTCTAAGCATAGGTCTGCCATTTTTACTGACGACTCGTTGACTATCTTTGGATTCAGTTTTTCGTTTACATTTTACGCAATACTCCATTTTAATATAATATAATTAAAATGGAAGTCCAAGACCTATCGTGGAATGAAGATACATCTAAACGCTTTAACAGTCCCTTATTACCAAGAAGCATCAGAGGTTTGATCGTCGGTAAGTCTCAATGTGGTAAAACAACTTTACTACTTAATTTATTACTGAGACCTGGTTGGCTAGATTACGATAATCTACAAATCTTTGGCAAATCGCTTTTTCAACCGGAATATAAGATACTTAAGAAAGCATTCGAAGAGAAATTACCAAAGGAAGCGATTATAAGACTTTTTGATAACCGAGATGAGATAATGAAATTAAATGTATCTCCATCGTCCGTTGTAGAGGAGATGTCTAAAAACATGGATAAGAAATCTGATATAGACTGTAAATTCTTTGAAACTTCGGAAGATGTTCCAGATCCACGAGACTTAAGTCGAGATAAAAAGAATCTCATGATTTTCGACGACTTACAGTTAGAAAAACAAAATAAATGTGAATCGTATTATATAAGAGGTAGGCATAGTAATGTAGACTGCTTTTACCTAGCACAAAATTATTTCAAACTACCTAGACAAACTATCAGAGAGAATGCCAACTTTATATGTTTATTCCCTCAAGACCTCAAAAATATTAATCATATATACAACGATCATATAGGCGTAGATGATATGACTATAGAAGAATTTAGAAAACTATGCAAAACTGCATGGGATGATCCGCACGGTTTTGTGGTTATAGACCTGACTAGTAAAACAAATAATGGTAAGTACAGATGTGGATTAGATACATTTTATATTAAATAAAATCAATAATAAAATGATAACAAAGTTTAAGATTTTATATTCTAGATTTAAAAATAACTATTTAAAATGGAAGGCCTTCTGGAAAAGATTTTTTCTAATACTGAAACGATTGCACGTAACACAGAGGCTAAGGAATCCTTTTGCATTTTGTTGAGCGAAAGGAGCACACGAATTCGAACGAAATTTAATCCACTAATCGAACTGGACAAAAGTAAAACGTATGAAATGGCTCTTGTTAATCTTGAAACTTACTACAGTTTTCCCAATATAGACGAAACAAATAATAAATTCGTATATTCGTCAGATAACGGTGTAACGTGGGAAAATTTAGACATTCCAACCGGTTGCTATGAAATCGAAGACTTAAATGAATACATACAGAGAATTTTGAAAGAAGAAGGTCATGGTCACTGTATAAAACTGCAACCGAATAACAATACGTTGAAAGCGGTTTTGGAAATTGATGAGAACTATAAAGTTGATTTTACTGTAGAAAATTCAATTAGTACCGTTCTAGGATTTCAGAGTCGTGTGTACTCAGAAGGATATAACGAATCCGAGCATATAGTCGATATAAATAGCGTGAATAGTTTACGAGTTACCAGTGATATAATAGGATCATCGTATGCTAACGGAACTACGGATAACATAATATATTCTTTCTTTCCATCTGTCGGACCTGGTTATAAGATACTCGAATCTCCTCATAATCTCGTATATCTTCCAATAACGCTATACTCTATTTCATCGATGGAAACAAAACTAACAGACCAAAATGGAAAATTAATTAATTTAAGAGGTGAGGAATTGTCGATACGATTTCATATAAGAGAGGTTTAATTTAAAGTTTATATTTAATATAAAATGAGCACTTACGCGAAGGTTAAAGTTAATATTTCTGAAGGGCAAAAAGAGAAGATTAAGCGAGCTGTTCAAGCAGGAACTGGAGTGAGTATAAGACTTTCTCATGGAGATATAACTGGTGAGCATGTATTAGCTCTAAACCAGAGGCAAATTAACAAGATAACGAAAGCGTACCAGAATGGAACAGGCGTGACAATTAAAATGGGTAAAAAGCAATTAGAAGACAATGCGAGAGTCGAAGGTGGATTTATTGGCGCTATTCTACCGTTTCTTGCTACGGCAGGGAAATTTCTTCTGTCTAATGTTCTTCCAAGTTTAGCCACAGGAGCCTTAACAGGATTGGGTTCTGCAGCTGGTTCCAAAATTGTTGATAAGATAAGTGGATCTGGCGTGCTCTACGTTAAGAAAGGAGGAATATGCTGTAAGATAGTGCCTGCTGGGGAAGGTCTTTTTCTATCTCCGTGGAAAAAGGGTAGTTCGATATCGGGTTCTGGTCTGTTTATGAAAAGAGGAGCAGGATATATCAGCGGTGAAGGTCTTATCTTGGGACCCAACTCACCATTTAAAAATATTCCTATTCTTGGAATGTTACTTTAAAAAACCACTTATATAAATGTCTGGATACGGTCACCCAATACACAAATTTATCACCAAACGGAAGCCTCGTGTGAGTACAATAATTTGGTTGCCTAAAGTGGTCACTCATGCTCCTGCAAGACAACGAGCAGGCGACAGATATGAGATTTTTGCTCAGCAAGCGATAACGATTGAACCAAAGACAAATATTACGGTAGAATTAGGCCTTGGTGTTCGAATGACCAGGGGAATGTGTCTAGTCTCTCTCAGACAGAAACTCAAACAATTGAGGCTTAGCCTTCAAGATGGTACCGTTGTCGAAGACGCAGAGGATATAATAATTACAATTCAAAACAACTCAGATTCACCAGTTACTATAAATGAAAAAGATTCCATATGTTACGTTAATTACTACGATGCATAACGTGTACGTTTTACGTTACGTTTTACGTTACGTTTTAAACATTATACTTTTAATAAAAAATGTCGCTACTGAAAATTAGCGATCCTGCAAAAAGAGATTTTATTATCGAAGAGTTTTTAAAAACGAAAAAAAATATTAAACAAAACTTTCTCTCAGAGAGAATAGATGATCTTGGACTTCAACGAGAATTAACGAAAATCTACAAACCAATAGTCGACTCTCAATCAGCAATTTCAAAAGAACAAAACGCTTTGTTGTCTACGATAAAAGATAACTCTGCAGCAACATCACTCGCTCTAAAATCACTTCCAGAATCGTTGAAAACTATTCAATTTCCCCAGTATCCGTCTATAGAGGCGTACGATGACGATGACCCAGTAGAAGACATTAGAAGGTTAGAATTAGGAAATATTGCAGTTGAATACCTTAAAAAATATGCTTCTGATAAAAGACTTGTGGACACAACATTCGGATTAAGATCAAGAGATGGAAAATTCTACATCGGTGACAGCGAAGCCTCAATCCAAGGAAATGATATTACAGTTGGAACCACAACTTATCAAGGAACTCCAGGATTATGGGAATTGTTAACGTTAGCTAGTCCAAACAGTTCAATTTATGATAATCGTGATCTCGAAGAATACGCCGAGATTCTAACTAAAACGAATGCCATGAGTCAGCCAAATAAACCAAACAAACCTAAATCGTCTAGAAGTGTAAAATATGCAAAGATAATAAAACCCATATGGGACGATTACATAAAGTTAAGAGGTAAAACAGGAAGCGGAATAATTACCATTCCTTCAGATCCAAATGAATTAGTAAAACAATTAGAGTTGCGAATATATAGCTACAAAGCGGGAAATACGGGTGTAAGAAATGAAATTGTAGGTATGACGGATGAGTTACTAAGACAAGGAGTGATAACCAAAGATGAATATAAAAAATTGATGATCTAATTTAAAAATTGATGATATAGAAATGCTGGTCCTTGCGAGAAGAAGTTATAAAAAAGTACACGTTGTCGGTGGAGCAGGAATATTCGATTCCATTGCAGGATTTCTCAAGAGGCTACTGACATCGAATGCAGCCAAACAAATTGCTAGCACGGCTGTGAAAGAGATTGGGAGTGTTGCCAAGGATAAGGCGATCGACGTTGGAAAACGATTACTCAATAAGATAATCCCGCCAGCTCCCGTTCAGCAGCCGATAACTCAGGAAACTAAAGTTATTCTAGCTAGATTACTAGGATCGAATACAGGTGGAGCTATTAGAATTCAAGATCTCGTAAAACGCTTAAACGGAGGTGGTTTGAAAATTGCTTAGGCCTAACTGTATTTTCTTATTTAAAAATATATGTATATAAAATGCAATCCGATATTCTAAGATTCACAGAGCAACCATTGATCGATGAAGGTATCGAGCGATACGAATGGCACGAGTACGAACCTGTAGCGAGAACTAATCTTAACAGTTCTGGTGAAATAAGAATAAATATTGAATTACAGGACTTATATAGTCACCCGGCAGAATCATACCTACAATTCGAAGGAAGACTAATTAAAGCCGATGACACCGCATACGTTAATGCCGATGCAGTCGCTCTTACGAATAATGGGCTTATGTATTTATTCAGTCAAATATCCTATCAGTTATCTAATCAAGAAATCGAAACGCTATTTCACCCGGGTCAAGCTACAACGATGCTCGGTTTACTTACGTATCCAAACGATTTTCAGCTGACTCAAGGTTTAAATCAGCTGTGGTATAAAGACACTGGAGCGACTGCTGTTATTGCGGACAACCACGGCTTTGCCACTAGACAAAGCTTTCTCATTCGCAAGCCAAACACTAAAGGAATGTTCAGCTTTATTGTTCCGTTGAAGCATATATTCGGATTTTGCGATGATTACGACAAGATTATTTACGGTTTTAAACAGACGCTGACTTTAGTTCGTAAAGCTGACGATGATGCCATATTCCGAGGGAACGCTGCAGATGCTGGAAAAGTTGCGATAAACAAGATTTCATGGTTTATTCCACACGTTATTCCTTCCGATATGGAAAGAATGCAGTTGTATAAGACGATTGAATCCAAATTAACGTTGCCAGTTGCGTATAGAGCTCGTCAATGCGATACGATAACAGTTCCTCAGTCGACAAGTTTTAGTTGGAGATTAAGCGTTAAAACATCACCCGAGAAACCTAGATATATCATCGTAGGATTTCAGACGGACCGTAGCGGTAATCAGGAAAGTAATCCATCACTCTTTAATCACTGCGATCTTAAGAATATTTATGTGATGATGAATCAAGAAAGATATCCAGCTGTCGATCATAACCTGTCGTTTCCTAATCAACAATTCTTCAGAGCGTACAGAGACGCGTCCTCCTTTAGTCAAAAATTTTATGGTATGGATAAGTTGATTACGCAAAGCAATATAACACCTGTAGATTACAAAGAGTTATTCCCGCTGTTCGTGTTCGATGTAAGCAAACAATCTGAGCGTTTGAAATCGTCAGTCGTTGATATTCAGATTAAGGCTCTTTTCAATGCAGCAGTGCCAGCCGACACCGAAGCGTTTGCTGTCGTAATTTCAGATAGGTTGCTGCAGTTCCAATCGGATGGGCAGAAAATGAGTGTTGTGTATGGAAAATTGAATTAAAGAATACTTATATATTATGAAGCTACCAGAGCTTAGAATGTTAGCCAAGCAGAACAATGTTACAGGCACTTCACATCTCAGCAAACCTCAACTTATAGCTGTATTGATTGAAAAGAATATTCTTCCGACAGACTACACAGCTATGCCATTTCGACATGACACGTTGAGTAGTATCAGGAAGCAACCGAGAAGAGTAGATATTATAGATCGAGAGACTGGCGTTGTTACCTCGTATCCATCGATGTATAAAGCCGCTAAGGCGTATGGTCAGAGTGCTGGCATAATAGCTTATCATAACGGGAATGTCTGGAGAGATAGATACGAAATTAAAGTGTTCGAGAGATAGATATTAATATTTTTACGTGGTAAGAATAAAATGGATTTAAAGAAAAGTAGTTTAAGAAACATGAACCATGTTGAACACTTGCTCGACTCATCGGTACCTGACATTAAGGTTCCAACGCTTACACCTAGAAAGTACAAACCAGTAGTGCCTACGAGAACATACAAAAATAAGGTTAGATCCAAAATAAATGATTTTGCGGATTGGTTACTTAGTTACGTGCCTGAACGAGCAGTTAATGAAAAACTGGAATCATTGAAGTCAACTGTTTCAAGGATATTTGATAAAAATAAAATTCTAGAAACAGCGTCAGCTATTAAAGGATTCACCAAGCAATATACAATGGCTGGAATTAATGGAATGGATGCCTCGTCGTTTCTTGATTTAGCCAGACCGCAGGTAGTTAATCTATTGTCCAGTAATCGCCAGACAAAGACTAATTTAATTCTTACTTGTACTATGGAACGAGTAGATATGAAATCTGGAGAAGTAAATTCTGAGGATATACCATTCGTTTCTAAGACAGAAGTTATTTTAGAAGCAACCGACTTAAACGAAATATACAGCAGAAAGAAGGATAAAATCATGGAGTCTATTGCTAGTTTTCAGATGCGAGGAAGTAATTGGAGATTTAAAGCTGTTGTAAAATTAGAAATCAACACAGTGAAATATACACCCTTAAGAGGTAGTTCTTACATTCCGCTTCCCAACTTTTTAGCTAATAAAAAGGCTATTATAAATATGAAAAACGAAGACGAAGAATGCTTCAAATGGTGTATTACCAGAGCTTTGAATCCGACGGATAGCCATCCGGAGAGAATTACTAAAGATTTAAAGGACCAATCGAAGAAACTTAATTGGAGTGGTATTGAGTTTCCAGTTGCTGCTGATGCTAATATGATAGGTAAATTCGAGAGAAATAATAATATTAGTGTTAATGTATTTGGTTATGAAAAAGAAGTATACCCGCTTTATCTGTCTAAGTGTGAAAGTAGTATTGATCTACTACTTATATCTGATGGAGAAAGGAAACATTATTGTTGGATAAAGAATTTTAACAGATTGATGACATTGGGGACTAATTCGATGCACTATTGTAAAAGATGTATGAGTGGTTACACAACGACAGAAGCGCTTAACAACCATGATGAGTACTGCAAACACCATAACGCACAAAAAATAGAAATGCCAGAACCAGGAACTATGTTAAGTTTTAAAAATTATAACAATTCTATGAGGGTTCCGTTTATAGTCTACGCAGATTTTGAGTCTTTTGTAAAACCGATCGATACATGCCAACCAAATCCAGAGTTGTCGTACACTAATAAATATCAAAAGCATATTCCTAGCTCCTTTTGTTACCACATAAAATGTTTCGACGATAGTGTATATTCTCAAGATCCTGTGACGTTTACGGCTGAAAGCGAAGATGATGATGTTGGTCAAATATTTGTAGATAAACTAGAAGAGAATATAAAACAAATATATAATCAATTTAAATTCCCTAAGAAGATGATATTTACAGAAGAGGACAAGAAGTGTTTTGATGGAGCTACTATATGCCATATCTGTGAAAAACCGTTGGGCGAAGACCGAGTGAGAGATCACTGTCATCTTAGCGGTAAATTTAGAGGGGCTGCTCATAACATTTGTAATGTAAACTATAAAGTCCCCAAGTTCTTTCCCATTGTGTTTCATAATCTTTCCGGGTACGATTGCCATCTGTTCATTAAGAAACTGAGAGGTGACAATGGAGAGAAAATTAACTGCATACCTAATAACGAGGAAAAGTATATATCTTTTAGCAGAGAGGTCGTTGTTGATAAATTTGTAAATAAAGAGGGAAAAGAGATTACCGTCAAGCGCGAATTACGCTTTATCGATAGTTTTAAATTTATGGCTTCTAGTCTCGATGCCTTATCGAAGAATCTTCACAAAGACCAATGTAGAAATATTGGGAAACGATATACAGGAAAGAAGCTCGATCTTTTGCTAAGAAAAGGCATATATCCTTATGACTACGTCGATTCATTTACTACCTTTAATGAAACCGAACTACCACCTAAATCCGTTTTCTATTCTAAGCTAAATGACTCGAATATTAGCGATGAAGACTACGAGCATGCACAAACGGTATGGAAAGAATTTGGATGTAAAACATTCAGAGAGTATCACGATTTATACAACGTTTCAGATGTTCTGCTACTTGCCGACGTTTTCGAAAACTTTAGAGATGTGTGTATGAAGAACTATACGCTTGACCCTGCATGGTATTTTACATCTCCTGGTTTAGCCTGGGATGCTGCTTTAAAATTGACAGGCGTGAAATTGGAGTTATTGAGTGATTACGATATGATTCTGATGATTAAGCAAGGGATGAGAGGAGGAGTGAGCACAATATCAAATCGTTACGGGAAAGCGAATAATAAATATATGACCGATTTCAATAGCAACGAAAATTCTACATTTATCACTTACCTGGATGCAAATAATCTATATGGATGGGCTATGATCAAACCTTTACCTACTCACGGGTTCAAATGGATGAGTGAAACTGATTTAAATAATTGGAGAAGTATTCCATGCATATTGGAAGTTGATTTGGAATACCCTAAAGAGTTACACGACCTGCATAACGATTATCCGTTAGCTCCTGAAAGCATTGAGATTGACAAAGTCAAAAAGTTAATTCCAAACTTAAACGATAAAAAGAAGTATGTGGTACACTACGATAATCTGAAGCTGTATGAGAGTTTAGGTTTGAAAATAACAAAAGTGCATAGAGGTATACTATTCGAAGAAAGTGATTGGTTGAAAAAGTATATCGATTTAAATACGGCTCTTAGAACGAAAGCTACTAATGACTTCGAGAAAGACTTTTTCAAGTTAATGAATAACAGCGTCTTTGGAAAAACTTGTGAGAACATTGAAAATCGTGTTGATGTAAGATTAGTTTGTCAAGAGAAGGAGGCTATCAAACTAGCTGCAAAATCTAATTACGAGAGTTGTACCATTTTCGATGAAAATCTAATAGCCGTTCACATGAAAAGAACTAAATTATTCTATAATAAACCTATCTATCTTGGCATGTGTATATTAGACTTGAGTAAAACGTTGATGTATGACTTTAATTACAATTACATCAAGACTAAATACGGCAATAGAGCAAAATTATTATTTACCGATACAGATTCATTGGCATACGAAATTAAAACTGAAGACTTTTACTCAGATATCGCAGAAGATATTAAAGATCGATTCGATACGAGTGAATACCCGAAAGATCATCCGTCTGGTATTGAGATTGGAGTAAATAAAAAAGTCATTGGGATGTTCAAGGATGAAGCTGGAGGTAAACAGATAAAAGAATTTATCGGGTTGCGAGCAAAGTTGTATTCTTATAAGATGGCTGCTGGAGATGAGCACAAGAAATGTAAAGGTATTAAGAAGAATGTTGTCCAGAAAACTATTACTCACGAAGATTATAAAGACTGCTTATTTACTAAAAAAGAACAACAACGAACGATGAATGTTATTAGATCTTATCATCACGATATTTATACGGAGGAAATTAATAAAGTTGCATTATCTGCAGACGACGATAAACGGGTAATAATGGTAGATGGAATTAGTACGTTATCGTATGGTCATTACTCGTTGAAAACTATTTAAAGAATATATCTATATATATAATGGATGACTCTAAAGTGTGTACCAAATGTAGGATGGAAAAAAACTTAAACGAATTTCATAAAGATAAATCAAATAAGAGCGGTTATTATACTATTTGTAAAACGTGTAAAAAGACCAAAATGAAGGAACTTAGGCAAAAATACTCGATACTAGAGACTAGGGAAATAAAAGATAAAAAAGTTTGCTGTCGATGTAAGAAAGAGAAGAACATATTAGAATTTGTAAAAAATAGATGTTGTAAAGACGGGTTTGATAAAGAATGTAAGGAATGTAAATATAAATATAATCACTCGTATTCTGAAGCTCGAAAGCAATATGATCCTGAGTTTAAAATACTTAAAAATATGAGGAGTAGGCTTAGTGAATCATTAAGAGGTAAATCGAAATCACAAACGACGTGCCAACTTATCGGTGTTGACTTTGAAATATTTACTAAATGGATTGAATTTCAGTTAGAAGAAGGAATGACAATGGAAAATTACGGTTCGGTTTGGCATTTCGATCATGTTTTGCCATTATCGTCGTTCAACTTGCTAGACGAAGAAGAACTTCTTAAAGCTATGAATTGGAAGAATATTCGTCCATTGCTACCGGTTAAAAATATGCAAAAAGCAAACAAAATAGATCGCTGGCTATATGTAATGCAGGAAGTAAAATCGAATTACTTTTTAAAACATTTAGATGAAATATAAAATGAGTTCTGCAACTGTGAAAAACATCGATGTCGAAGGCGTAGTTCTTCCAAATCATCCGTTAACGAATTTTGAATTATTGGATGCCGCGAAGAAGCTGAATATTCCGAATTTTAGAGGCGTTTTCGTGCGAGACGAGCTGCCGAATAAACCTAGACGGATTGAATGTGGGATATTGAATCTAGACGATTCTAAAGGAACCGGTCAGCATTGGTGCGCTTTCTTAAAGAGCGGTAATGAGAAAATATATTTCGATAGTTACGGCCTTCCTCCCCCTCTGGAACTGATAAAGTATTTACGCCGTCCAGTGTTATATAACAGCGAACGTATACAGCCCGATAACGAAGTGTTTTGCGGTCATTTATGTTTGTATGTGACCAAGATGGTGAGTGATGGAATTAATTTTCAAGAAGTTATAAACGGCTTGCATTAAAAATTATTATATATATAAAATGCCCGTCGATAAATTCGGTCACACCGATGTTGGTTCATCACAAAGAATAATTGCTGGAGGTGTAACTCTTAGTCAAGCAAATGCTAATTTTCTTCGATTGGATGGCGCAAACCCGGCGACTGGAAATCTAAAAATGGGTGGTCACGTCATTAAAGGTTTGCCTACAACGAAGACTTCGACAGCAGGAATGGATGAGGCCTTAAGTCGGGGTCAGGCAATTGATTTGATAACAAATCACGATGATTTACCATCCAACGATAATCATTTGACGAATAAGAAATACGTTGATGAACAAGTTACAAAGAATTACGTCGAGAAATCTCTGAAAAAGTGCCACGTTGGATATATTCCTCCCTTGGAAGATGATGTAAGTATGACAGGATTCGTTGCTAGCGCCAGTGCTTGTTTTTTTGAAAACAAAGCCTACCATGCTTTCACTAATCTCACCGACGATGTTAACGCAGCTTGGATTTCGGGTGAAGGTATAACTGTTTGGTTACAAATTAAATGTCCTGAGCCAGTTAAAATTTGGAGAATTGCGTTGAAAACCGCATATTTATCTAAATGGAATTTTTCCGCTAGCATAGATGGAGTAGTGTTTGCACCATTATACATATACCCTTCTTCAACGTATTCACCGGCTGTTCCGACATTTTTTGATATTACTAGGCCTACGGATGCGTATCAATATTACAGAGTTACATCAACGGAAAGGGAAGATAATCGTCACCGAGAGATTCAGGTAATGCAATTATACGTATACGATGACTAATCTGCTGGGAAGATGGGGACGGCTTGCATTAAAAATTATTATATATATAAAATGCCCGTTGATAAATTCGGCCACACAGATGTTGGCACATCAGAAAGAGTAATCGCTGGAGGTGTCACTCTTAGTCAAGTAAATGCTAGTTTTCTTCGATTGGATGGAGCAAACATCGCGACTGGAAATCTAAAAATGGGTGGTCACAAAATTAAAGGACTGCCCACAACGAAGCCTTTGACAGCAGGAATGGATGAGGCCTTAAGTTGGGGTCAAGCCATTGATTTGATAACGAATCACGACGATTCTCCGTCCAACGATAATCATTTGACGAATAAGAAATACGTTGATGAACAAGTTACATTGAAGGTGTCTAAAACTGGTGATACAATGACTGGTGATCTAATCTTAAACGTTGGCTCCGATCGTCTGCGTTCAATGGGTTGTAAGGACTTGAGAGGAGAAAATAAAGAATTCACTATTTTCTTAGGTAGTATACGAAATAAACTACAATGTTCGTTAAACAATCCTATTACATTACAATCGATGGATGGATTTCGTTTTAGAATAAACAGTGAAATCATGTTAGAGATGGTTAAGTCACTCGATGGCACTCCTCCGTCTAAAATAAATGTGTATAAGTCCATCTTTATGCATGATGCTTACATTACAGGACTACACGAACCCAACAACGCCAGCGATGCAGCTACGAAGCAGTATGTAGATTCTATCTCAATCGGTCCCGCGCTTAGCATTCATTCTTTAACTTGGCAATTCTTAATCGCTAAAACTCACACAAGAGTTACTTTCGATAGTGTAAGATTCAAAACCGATGGTGTTATAAGTGCGGGAATGACCCGTTTCACTCCCGGTAAAGCCGGATACTATTTCGTTTCGACGTACATAGAATTTGGTAACAGTAGTACCGCTCCTAGTAACGTCTACCTGTATAGAAATGGGGCGAATTACATGCAAATTGCGGGCGGAGGGGGAACGGGAGCTGCGTTTAACAATTCAACCGGTAGTTGCATAATTTTCGTAACCAATACCGATTTTCTCGAGATATTCGCTTATTCGCACATCGCACTAAATATATTAGCTAGAGACTTTTCAATGGCATTCTTACGACCTTAGTTTCCTTGCTGACCTAGAAGCTTCTAAACGCCAGCTGTGTTGAGTTTTGTTGTCCACCAGTCTGGCTTTGCTTATGCTGTTCGGTGCACGACATCCAATAGAAAAGACGCATCTTATCCAAAACACTTAAGAATTTTAGCTGACCACTTTATCTGCTTTATTAGCTTCTTTCAAAATGGCGGAGCTTGTTAACTCTATTACTACTGTTGTCCACAGGACTGTCTGAAGGACTATATAAGAGTCCGCTTACCACAGGATCAGAGGTGGCGGAGTAGCAGCTACTCAGTAGCTGCCAGGCGTTTAGAACGAGAATTGGAAGGTGAGTCGAAGTAAGTAAGGCTAGGAAAACCGAAACCAGGGTTTCTTTTGAGGAATCTTTAGAACTGCGCTCCTCCTTCTCTCCCTTGCTTATCCTCCACGGTAAATCATTCCCAATCAGATGACAATGAACACCTGAAACTATTTTTAACTGCACAAAAATGCTTTTACAATTGCACAATTAACGAAGAACTGTACACTAAAGGAATCCAGGATCGAGACCGAGGCCTACACATAAAAATAAACAGTGTCTCATGACATCTCGAGACCAACATTGAGTCACGACATCAAACAAAATTTAATCTGCTTTTTTAGAATCCTAGAGCTACATGCTTTACACCCTCTGAGAAATTCTCATTCATCCGAGCCACCTGTTCAGTTCGTCCAAAGACATTAATTGTTTTTGATCGGCGTGCCTTTGATGCAGTAGGACACACAGCCATAATATTATGTTTTTCAAGAAAAACCTGAAAGATAACGATAAGCGATCTCAGCTGGAAATAAATATCTCTTCATAGACTTTACAAGATTGATTCCTCTGAGCAGACGACTAAAGGTCGATTTGATGTGGGAGGAGGGAGGAAAGGGGGAAATGACGGTTTGTTGCTTCACTAGACCAAATTGTACGAGTCATATTTTGGAGAATTCAAAGTGAATTTGAGAGAATTTCTGGTGGTTTTGGGACAATAATTAGGCTGAAAGTGAATTTTTGAGTAGGCTATAGGGGCCTACTTGAGCTTTAGTCGCACATTTCAACATTGCAAACTGTAACAGTGAGCGGCTTCTGTAACATAACGACAGACTGTTCGGTCTTTGCTCGTTATAAAATTCACTGCCGTTGCAATTTAATAACTAAACAATTAAATAAATAAAATAGTTCGTTTAATTGTTCAATTATTCGTTGTTGGTCACTAACTTTTTACTGTGTCCGTCTTATTGACTTTCCTTGATCCTGACGATTTTCTCTTCTCCTCCTTTGTTCTGCATTATAGACTACTACGTCGGCCAATCATGTTCTCAATCCATACAATGTCTTGATGATCTAACATACATCGAAACAAATGATATTATAAAGCTGCAACAAACATAGAAATTCAATATCGGCTGAAATACAATAATTATGTCTCTGGAATTGTCATCATAATTGACGTCGTCATCACTTGGGCTACATGTAGGCTACGTGTGCATAATTTACTCATCATTTGAGCTTTTTTGTAAATTCTATCTTCCCATCCACCTGCTCGTTCTCTGGTCAGGTCTGACTTGATTGTCCAACGAGTTATGACCGCTTTTGCTCAGACTTTGAGAATCAGAAGCCTCAAACTTAATCCTTTACCATCATTGTGCTTTCCAATTGGAATTTCCTTCCCTTCACTCTGCGTGGGACTCTTGTTTCTGGATCGATATCTGCATTTCTTTCTTTTTCTTACGACCTATTTTTTTTATCGGGGGTGTCACACTGGGGTCGCTTCTGAATGACAATGGCTGTAAGCAGCGCTATAGAAGTTTCTAATTACATTGCAATACACTACATTGCACTACATTACATTACTTCCGTCTCAATCAGCTTCCTCCCACCTCCCACTTCGTTCATCCAACGGACTTGACCTATTGGTCCCTCGCTATATGACTGCTATGGCTCAGTATCGATTATTTTGGTTCTCGTTTCGTTCTTATCTTTGGAATGCGCTTTCTCCTTCGATTCGCTCCATGATTCTGTCTATCAATCTGCCTTATTCCGTCCTTCTTCTCAAAACCTACCTCTTCACCATGGGCGCCCGCACATAGGAGCAAGGGGGGGCACTTGCCCCCTGGAAAACTGAAACTTATTTTTTAAACTGCTACTTTTGGTTTTTTAACAAATTTCTTCGCATTAACCCATTAGTGCCTAGCGTCCCCAAAACGGGGACACCTCTTTGGGAAGAAATATTTTTAATATCAAGCAATACTCAGAGTTGCCAACCATTGGGACTGACAGTATACTAAATTATCTTTCAAATAAGATATAATAAGGCAGATTTTGTTTTGTTTTTGCATATGCCAGATAGTTTTTTATTTTTATTTTCCAAAATTTTAAATTTTTTAAAAGTTATCAATATGAAATTATATTTTCGGGTAAAAACCTGCTGCAATCGAAAATGTGCATATATACCCATATTATTGGTGCTGTTATCTACCTGTATAAATTTTGTAGCATTGATTCATCTTTGGTCAATATTTTTATTATGCGCGTAAATACCGTCCCCATTTCGGGGACGCTAGGCACAAGTGCCCCCGTCAACTTTCTAAGCAACAATATGTGACTTTCACTGCGTTTTCAACTATAGTAATAATATGCATATGTGTTTCCTCAGCACGCCAAGGCCAACCCTGCCTGCAAGCTATCACGGGTCTCATATAGGGCCCATATTCCCACGTGGGACCTGTGTGAAACCCATATGGAGTCTGTCTAATACCCATGCACATGCTGGCAGGGAAGATCTCTAACTGTAAGTGACAGTGTCACAAGGGTCTAGGACTTTATAGGACTTTACCCCTGGCCCATTACTCACCTGCCATTACCCCCTTAGGACATTACCCCCCGTAGGACATTACCCTTTGCCATTACCCCCCCCCCTGTCCGGTTACATTTAGGTCCAGTGTATGCATGTATGAATGCAAATATGTATGTATGTATGTATATATGCATGTAAGTATGTATATAAGTGTGTATGTAAGTCTGTATGTATGTTAGCATGTATGTATGTGGGTATGTATGTATGTAGGCATGTATGTAAGTATGTATTTATGTATGCATGTGGTACAACACTGTACATACGTAGTATATATGTTTATGCTTACATTCATGTATGTATGTATGTATGTATGTACTTGCGCATGTGCATATGTATTCATCTATGTATGCCTACATACATACATACATACATACAAACATACATACATACATACATACATACATACATACATACATACATACATACATACATGCATACACACATACATATATACATACATACATACATACATACATACATACATACATACATACATACACTGTGTCCGGAAAAATTCCAAGGCTCTAATATATGAATGAAAAACTATAGTAGATAATAATCAATTAGAAAATTTTAAAACCTTTTTGATCCGTACATAATTACCAACAAAATTCTTTGTAATTTATTAGTAACGCAGGAGAAAGTATACAAGACAAAGGTCAGGAACATCGAAGAACTCCGCGAGCGAATTGTTAATGCTTGGGATGAACTTGATCAACTGGTCGTCGATGCTGCTGTTAGTCAGTGGCGTGTACGTCTCGAAGCATGCGTGGAAGCCAATTTCGGACATTTCGAACATAAATTATAGTTCCATAATATTTCAGGATCAAACTGTTTCTGGAATTTTAAAAATCTATTAATGTTTACTAATTATTTTTATATTTACCGTAACGCCTTGGAATTTTTCCGGACACAGTGTACATACATACATACATACATACGTACATACGTACATACGTACATACGTACATACGTACATACGTACATACGTACATACATGCGTACATGCGTACATGCATGCCTACATACATACGTACGTACGTACGTATGTACGTACGTACATACGTACATACATACATACATACACTGGACCTAAAATGTAAACAGACGGAATGTAATGGCAGTGGGTAATGTCTTATGGGTGGTAATGGTCGTGAGGTAATGGTAGGGGGTAATGGCATGGAGTAATGGGTCGGGGGTAATGTCCGGATACCGTGTCGCAATGCAAGCTGGGGGTTGCAGGTTCTAACCCACCTCCAGTCGCCACATAAGGACCTTGGCAAAGTCCTTCACTCGCAATTGCTCAGCGCTTCGGCGTGAAACTCCGATGCAGTGTCCGCGCTGTAGTCGGGAGCGCCTCTGAGTAGCGAGCTTGAAGGGACGCTATAACAAGTACGCATACAATACAAACATGCAAACAAATCAATTCTTCCAGTCTAATAGAAAACAGTGTCGCTGGGGTTGCTGCTGTCTAAAAGCAAGGCAAAAAACCCATAAATTTTACAGTTTTTCTTGATTATCTGAAATTTTTCATAATAATTTAGAGCAAACTATGAGTTTTATTTGTACAACTTGATTTATTTAGCTACAAGTATGCTTATTTTCATGATTAAATAGCTGAAATATATATGAAACCTTCACAGTTGATCAATGCCAGCCTGGAAAAGTTGATGGGGGCACTTGTGCCCAGCGTCCCCAAAACGGGGACGGTAAGAAAAAATTGCTTATAAATAGAAAAAACAAATTTTAGCCTGAATGGTGATTGACACTGATTTTCATTAAGTAGAAATTACAATATTTTCACACTTTCATGAAGAAAAAAAAAGTCAGGCACTAATGGGTTAAAGCACTAATGATACGAACGATACAAACAGTGAAAGTCAGAAATCTATGTTTAGAAATCTCTGTAGAAATAAACATGCTCTTAATTTTCTGCCTTGTATTATCAACATCTTGTTAAAAGCTAGAACAGTGATCATTGGCTTTTAACCCTCCGGCAGGCGCCCTTGCAAATAGTATTTTTCTATTGATTATGGCCTACTTGATTGGAATCTCGCTGTCATGTAACCTTTCACAACTGCACAAAATTAAGTGTCAAAATACCAATGCCGAAATTAGAAATTTTTCAACAGTGCACCAAATACAAGAAGTTCAGAAATTATTTGTGTAGGTCTCAGTTCGGTCAGTTCGCATTATTACATTTATAGAAGTAGCTAGAGGAATGCTTGCACCTTGAAAACTGACACCTATTTTTTGTTCATTTATTCATTCATTCAAGGGACTTTTAATATTATAGCGCCGCGTCAGGAACCCACTTTTAACATCTACTTTTTATATTAAAAAAAATTTCTTCGCACTAAAGAAACTATTCATATTAAAGCTGATACACAAAATGAAACTGGAGAATTTGCATTAAGAAACCTCGTTGAAAAATACTTGCTCTTAATTTCCAACATTGCGTTTTTCAAGCTCTTGCTGCTAAAACATTTACGGTACGGTAACTGTGATCGTCGAAAAGATTTCTGCGGGCGCCCATGCTCTTCACACGAGCATTGAGCACTGGGAGCGCCTCTGAAAGGTTCACCCTACTATAGGTAATCTATGAATCATTAAATACAATAATAAAACATACATTAGTAACAATACGTCACTCGTCATGATCTACTTACTTGATGCAGCGAGCGATGTGAAGCCACCTAGCAACTGTTCGAGCGTCTTTCTCGGCAGCCTCGGCGAGTTGTACGCTGTTCACATTCCGAGCACAGGCATCTACCATTCGCTAAATGGCACCACTTACCACGACCACCGCGTATACAAACACACCGACGGACATGCGTACATGTACTTCCTCAAGAGCAGACAATCGTGGCAACGAGTCTGGGCAGTGGGACCGGAAGTTGGCAGCAAGGAGACCGAGATGGCCATTTCCGCTGAGGATAGTGACACACCGAAAGTGGCGCATCAAGAATGGCGGCTGTGGAACAACTACAGTGAGTCATGGTCGCCACCGGTGACGGGTTTTAAGGCCGTCTGCGTTGATGACGAATTCGGGCCTTGCACTTCCGGTCGACTGCGCATGTCTGGTGTCACTGTTCACTATATTTTGCAGAAGAGGCTGATGGGGTCGTACCTTCTGACGAATCAAACCAATGGCCATCGACCGGTGTATAAGCACAAAGATCAGAACATGTACCTGTTCTACACCTTGGTCGCAGGTGGGGGTAAATGGGTCGTTGGACCGGAAGTTGGAAAGTTCTCCGGTGGAATGTTTGTCTTTGATTATGCGCTGAGACCGGAGTTCATTGTGCAGGAATGGCTAGTGTTCACCGGAAGATATTTCGCCAATAACCGCTGGGTCAAGCTGGAATGTCAAGGTCAGACGTCGAGATATATCTAGTTATGTGGATAAACTGAAATAGCATAGCTTGTCTGTGTGTCGTCCATCCATACTTCCATCCATCCGTCCGTCCGTCCGACCGTCCGTCCGTCCGTCCGACCGTCCGTCCGTCCGTCCGTCCGTCCGTCCGTCCGTCCATCCTCCCATCCATCCATCCGTCCGTCCGTCCGTCCGTCCGTCCATCCATCCATCCATCCATTGTCTGACGCATTGATCGAGATTCTTCTGGGTATAGTTTTATATATAATTATAAATTATATATAATTTATATATACATATATTTATACAATGTAGGCCTATATTCGCATTTTTTATGCATATATAAATTTAAGCAAAAGAAACTTATCCGTTTTATCTGCAGGTGTCGATGTGCATGAAAAACCTTCCCATGTCTCAAAACCGCATCACCCCGATGCATGATGACGATAGACCCACAATTGCTGCCTCGCTCTGAGAACCTCAATGCAATGGAGATAATGTTGGAGTAAATCTGGACCAATTTCTGCAATTCTGGCTTCAATTGGGAACATTCTCGAACCACTTGTGACAATTTTTAGTTCTATTTGAGGCATTTATGGATCAGTTTAATTATTTTGCGTCAAATTTTAAGCGCTTTGGATTTGTTTGAGTCATTTTGGGTCAATTTGAATATGTTTAAGTGATTAAATCGTTGTGTGAATATTTGTTCTTTGGACTGGTTTGTATCTTTTCAGGTCAACCTCGTGCATTTTGGAACAGCTGAATTATTTTTTGGATCAATTTGTATGTAGGTTAGAGCCAATTTGAGTCAGTTTGTGGCACTTTGAATAAGTTGGAGTCATTTGGGTCAATTCGATTCAATATGTCACTGTGGGGCAATATGAATCAGCTTAAGTCATTTCTTCTTCTTCTTCTTTATTCTCTTCCGTCAGTCGAGTGACGACGATGAGGCTCCCACATGACTTCTCCAAATATCTCTGTTTCTGATGAGATGGTATCTCTTGACATGTCAATATTCATCTCCTTCAGGTCTTCCCTGACGTTGTCCATCCAGGTTTTTGGTTGTCTTCCTCTGCTTCTCTCTCCCTCTACGTGCCCGTGCAAAGCCGCGAGGTAAGTCATTTGGGGTCACCGAAAAATAACTATAGCTGAAGCAGTTTCTACCTTCAGGTTCAGTTTGAGGCAATTTAGACAGTTTGAGTCAAATAAAACCATTTTGTATTCGATTCAGTCCATTCGATCCACGTTCAGGACAGAACCGGGTCCCTCCAATTTAAGGACACATTCCGCATGTGTCCTAGGCGGCACACATGACCGGATTGTCCCACCGGCGGACAACTTAATGAGGAAAACGTTCTCAACACGGATGTTTCATAATGCGCAATTTCATATACACCATGGCATGGTGCAGTTATGCAGATGGATAAATGAAGAACAACATTACTAAACTTAAAAGTTACTTAATTTGTGAGCCACGTCAGATACAGAAAACGCTATAATCTCAATGACGTTTTGTAGGCTATAATGCAGCGCGTCCTTTTTACGAAGGTCCAAAGTTAATTAGCGTCCATCTGCTCGGCAGCTTTGTTTCGGAATCCTTGTCATAGTAGGCTACGGCAAACTACACGGTGTCCCAATTGAAGTGAGACCCTTTTTGTTTTGGCGATATACTTGTCAATTCTAAATGAAACTCTATAAAATTTCAGAAAATGTAAGAGGGATAAATTATCAATGTTTCCTTAAAATTTCATCCAATTCTATGAACAGAGTCCGAAGTTATGCACGTTAAAATTTGGATAAAGGAAATTGTAAGTTTCCAACATGTAAAAGATAGGAAATTATTGCTTGCAACTGCACGTCTTACTTTCTAAATTAATAAATATTTCTGTCATATTTCCGTCATTTCCATGTTAGGGGACAATAATAAAAATGATTTTCAGCAAAGATGATTTGAGTTTAATGAAGAATTGAATAGAAGAAAAACATTACGGTGCAAAATGGTTTTTAAAGGAATTTCCTAACAGAAACTGGCCCATCGCAGCCTTATGAAAGTCGCATATGCGTGACGTTGACCAGTGACCACTTCAAACAGCGAAATGTGGAAGAATAGAATCATTTTGATCAAAGGGATTGTTGACAATGCAATCAATGAATGGCGAAAGCGCCTTAAAGCATGCATTCGAGCTAGTGGACTAACTGGAGAACATTTTGAACATCAGCTTTGAAGAACAGCGTTAACACTAATTTCCTATCTTTTACATGTTGGAAACTTACAATTTTAGTTGCCCAAATTTGAACGTGCATAACTTCGGAACCTGTTTGTAGAATTGGATCAAATTTTCAGGAAACACTGATAATTTATCCATCTTCCATTCTCTGAAATTTTATAGAGTTTCATTTAGAATTAACAGATATATCGCCAAAACAAAAAGGGGCTCACTTCAATTGGGACACCGTGTATAACCAATTTCTGCGGTAGATACGTGAGTATAAAAATGCAATATTTCTCCGCAATGCATATTGATTATTTGCCTTTGTCTATCGTGACGCGGGACCAAGTCCCGATCAGTAGGCCTATTTAGGCTTCATATTATAAATTTCGCTGTGCAGGTGGTTCGCTTCTGTGCGTAGGCCTACAAGCACTGAGGCTGATATAATAGTCCTATAGAAGTGCATCGCGGGATGCTGTTATAGACGTTCTCACTGCATAGGACTACGCGGATTAAACAGGACACGTTAAACGCACACCTGTTGTTCGGTTCTTGAAGCGAGAAAACGACAATGACAGTGGAGGGTCTACTGTTGGGAATGCGCCTAATTTTAAGTCTTGCCGTGCTGTCGCTATCTAACTCTGGTAGGTCCATTCTTTTCTCCCATAGAGTTTGGTGCAATTGAAGATCACCCGATAGATTCGTTGAAAATTAGCTGTCTCTAAATCATAATTTTAGCATAGGATAGACTCAGTGGAAAAGCAAGCAGACTACGATATTTTTATGCTAGACGCTGATGCAGAAAAAGTGCAGTTCTAAACGAGTTGTGCAGTTATAGAAGCACTTTAAGTGCAGTGAAAACTAGGCCTAGCAAAAAGGACATTTTCCTCGGATTGGAAGAAATTTATCATGGACGATGGGCAGTGAAAAATAAGAAATTGAGGTTGAAATTAGATGATATAGGCCAACTAGACAAAGGTCATCAGATTATCAGGAACCGAGAAACTTCTACTCAGAAAGAGTTCATCAGAAAAAAGAGTACGAATACTGACTGTCAAAAGAAAAGGGTTTGTGCAGTTCTAGAAATTCATTTAAAAAAGTCCTGGAATACAGGTATTAGGCCTAATAGCAATCGAAAGGCAGTCAGTGTATGAAGCATTAGCTTCGTAATCGTAATAGGCCTATCCATATTTCTAAAGCACCACTCGAATGCCAAACTCCTCCTGGATCCGTCTCTGGCGGAGTAGCTGTTAACCTGTTAGAGTTGACGGCGTTTAGTCGGATGGCGAGTCGAAGTACATGTAAGGCTTGGAAACCGAAACCAGGCCTTCTTTGAGGAATCTTTAGAACTGCGCTACTCCTTTTCTTCCTTGCTTATCGTCCACGGAAAATTATTTTCAATCAGATGACAATGAACACTTAAAACTATTTTTAACTGCACAAAAATGCCTTAACAATTGCAAATTTAAAAAATGCCCTTTTATGAAGAACTGTACACTAAGGGAGACCGAGACCTACACAATCATAAAAATAAAGAGTGTCTCATGACATCTCGAGACCAACGTTGAGTCATGAGATCAAACAAATCTACTACCTTTTAGAATCCGCCAGCGAAATGCTTTACTCCCTTCGAGCCACCTGTTCAGTTCGTCCAAAGACATTCATTATTGTGGATCGGCGCGCCATTGATGCAGTTGTTTTCAAGATAAACCTGAAAGATAACGATAAGCGATCTCAGCTGGAAATAAATATCTCCTCCATAGACTTGACAAGATTGATTCCTCTGAGCAGACGACTAAAGGTCGATTTGATGTGGGGAAGGAGGGAGGAGGGGTATGACGGTTTGTTGCTTCACTAAACTAAATTGTATGAGTCATATTTTGGAGAAATCAAAGTGAATTTGAGAGAATTTCTGGTGGTTCGGGAAAATAATTAGGCTGCTAGTGAATTTTTGAGTAGGTTAACTTAGCTTTAATCGCACATTTCAACATTGCAAACTGTAACAGTGAGCGGCTTTTGTAATCTAACGACTGACTTTTCGGTCTTCGCTCGTTATAAAATTCACAGCCGTTGCAATTTAATAACTAAACAATTAAATAAATAAAATAGTTCGTTTGATTGTTCAATCAATTATTATTCATTGTTCGTCACAATCCTTTTACCAAAGACATTAGAGTCGTAGACTTTACTCTGCCCGTCTTATAATTGACGTCACTCGTCATGATCTACTTACTTGCTGCAGCGGGCGATGCAAAGCCATCTGGCGACTGTTCGAGCGTCTTCCTCGGCAGCCTCAGCGAGTCGTACGCCGTTCACATTCCTAGCACAGGCATTTACCATTCGCTAGATGGCACCACTCACCACGACCACCGCGTCTACAAACACACCAACGGACATGCGTACATGTACTTCATGAAGACCAGACAATCATGGCAACGAGTCTGGGCAGTGGGACCGGAAGTGGGCAGCGATAAGACCGAGATGGCGACTTCCGCCGAGGATAATGACACACCGGAAGTGGCGCAACAAAAATGGCGGCTGCGGAACAACGATAGGAAGTCACGGTCGTCGCCGGTGACGGGTCTTAAGGCCGTCTGCGTTGATGACGAATTCGGGCCTTGTACTTCCGGTCGACTGCGCATGTCTGGAGTTTCTGTTAACTATAATCTGCAGAAGATGTCGATGGGGTCGTACCTGCTGACGACTCGAGTTTATCGCCTTCGACCTGTGTACAAGCACGAATATCTGAACGAGTACCTGTACTACACCTTGGATGGCGATGACGTTGGGAGGTGGATAGTTGGACCGGAAGTGGGAAAGTTCAACGGTGGACTGTTCGTCTTCGATTATGCGCTGAGACCCGAATTCATCTTCGCGACATGGAAAGTGTTCATCGGAGAGAACGGAGTGTTCGCCAATGACTCCGGGGTCAAGCTGGAATGTCAAGGTCAGACGTCGAGCTATCTAGTTGGGTGGATAAACTGAAAATAGCGTCGCTTGTCTGTCTGCCTGTCATCCATCCATCCGTCCGTCCGTCCGTCCGTCCGTCCGTCCGTCCGTCCGTCCGTCCGTCCGTCCGTCCGTCCGTCCGTCCGTCCGTCCGTCCGTCCGTCCGTCCGTCCGTCCGTCCGTCCGTCCGTCCGTCCGTCCGTCCGTCCGTCCGTCCGTCCGTCCATCCATCCATTCATTTGCCCATTAATTAATTAATTAATTAATTAATTAATTAATTAATAATTAATTAATTAATTAATTAATTCGTTCATTCATTCATCGATCCATCTATCCATACGTATTATGTCTGATACATTGAGCTCCATCTGAGTGTGTGTATTTATATAAATAATATATATATATTATGTACAAATATATATCATAACTTGTTTTTATTTGGTAACCAACTTGAAAAATTTAATATGCAAGTAGTAATCACATCAAATTATCCTTGAAATTTGACGGTTTACCAAAGAGACGCAACAGTGACCAGATATAGGCTACCACAACCATCGAGACAATTTTAGTTGTGAAAAAATCATGGTCAGCTGTCATGTGACAAATACATGGATTAAATAAATAACTATATAATATAATAATAATAATTTTATATACATACATGTATGTATATTAATTATAACTATCCATTTTATCTGCAGGTGTCGATGTGCCTGAAAAACATTCCCATGAATCAAAGCCACAAAAAGGAAAGCCAGAAAAAGAGATCGAAGATGGCTTTTCATTTAAGAACCATAGAAGGATTGGGTTGACGGGAGAGCCGGAGTGTGATTCCACCTGTGACCATGGAGGACATTGTCAGCTCAGCGATCCAGATGAATTCCGGTGCATCTGCACTGAACGCTACTTTGGTCTATATTGTGAGGAAGGTAGGACAAAGATTTGGACAGGACGACTACATTGACAGATAGGTAGGACAAACATTTGGACAGGACTACATTGTTAAATAGGTAGGACAAATCTGGACAGAACTACATTGTCAGATAGGTACAGGACAAATCTGGACAGAACTACATTGTCAGATAGGTAGGACAAATCTGGACAGGACTACATTGTTAGATAGATCTAGATAGGACAAATCTGGACAGAGCTACATGATCAGATAGGTAGGACAAGTCTGGCAAGAACTACGTTGTCAGATACGTAGGACAAGTCTGATAGATACTACTGCTGCAGGTAACTAGTAACTTTGGTACAGCAGTGGTGACATCCACTAAATGAATACTAAGCCAGAATTACCGACAGAATGATAGCTTGGACATCTATAATGTGTTTAGGTATCTGTTTGTAGATATAGATTGTGGCCAACCTCCGCTGGTCAGTGGTCAGCAACCTGTCTCCACAACTGGACATTACATTTTCGACGTCGCCTTCTACAAATGTCCAGCGAATACGAAGCTGGACGGTCCACCAGGGATCATCTGCCAGGTAGATAGGAAATGGTCTGACCCTCCTAAATGCCTCGACCGTCGTCGCTTCGGTCATCACCACGATGCATGACGAGAACAGTTCAACTGTTCGAGTAAATCTGGATCGGTTTCTGCAATTCGGGCTCAATGTGAAGCAATCACGAATACTGCTTGTGACAATTTTAGTTCTTTTTGAGGCTTTATGGATAAGTTTCATTATTTTGCGTCAATTTTGAGCACTTCTGAGTTTTTGTTTGAGGCATTTTGAGTCAATTTGAATAAGTTTGGGCAGTTAAATTGTTGAGTTAATAATATTATGTTCTTATGATGAGTTTGCATCATTTTAGGGTCATTCTCATTCATTCTGGAACAGCTTAGTTAGTCAAGGATCAATTTGTATGTGAGTAATTTGAGTAAATTTCTTGCACATTAGATTAGTTGGAGTCATTTGAGTCAATTTGATTCAGTGTGTCACATTGGGGGTAATTTGAATCAATATTTTAGAGTCATTTTCATTCTCATTCATTCTGGAATAGCTTAATTAGTCTAGGATCAATAATTTGTATGTAAGTAATTTGAGTAAGTTTCTTGCACATTAGATTAGTTGGAGTCATTTGAGTCAATTTGATTCAGTGTGTCACATTGGGGGTAATTTGAATCAATATTTTTGAGTCATTTTGGGTCACCCACTATGACTAGCTGAATCAGTTTGCCCCATCACGGTAAATTTGAGGCAATTTGGACAGTTTGAGTCCGTTTAAGTCCACTAAAGTCAATTTTTTTCGATTCAGTCTATCCATCTATTTATAATCCGTTTAAATTAATTTGAATCAAGATGACGTCTCGCTATAGTTTGGCGCAAACTTGATTCCTTTTCTCCCGCTCATTAACACATTGCGCCACACAAGTCTAACTCCAGCCTTATCGGGACGTGAAGCCATTTATAGACGGTTCGAGTCCAACACGGCGCAGCCATCGATGAAAACTTAAAAGTAATTAAGTTAGTAAGCTGACATACTTTATTGAACCGCCTGCAAATGCAGTGTGTTCAAACGGGAGAATGTTACTAATCAAATGAACGACTTACTACTTAGTAATTGCTTGGCTTCTGTACAACTTCAACTGTGACTGATAGTGTTCACAATGTAGGCGTCAGTTCGACCATGCTTATGTTGATATTTATGAGAATGATTAGGCTATAGCAATGATGATGATAATAATTGTTGTGATTAATTAGTAGCGGCTATTGAGCCGATAAAAAGATAAAAAGTGTGATGCTGGGAATTATGGATGGCAATGGAAGAAGAGGACGACCAAACAGAGAGTGGATAGATGACATCAAAGAGTGGTGTAACCAAGACATGTATAGCTTGAGCAGATTTGCGCAGGACCGCGGACTTTGGACGACAAAGATAAAGTGTGCATTGGACACCTACGGGTTATTAACCCAGGGATAATGATGATGATGATTGAGCCGATATACACTATTAGCCCTACAGGCAAGCGACTGGGTAGTTCTACAAAGTTTATGATGTGTGCCTTTCTAAATAGTCTAAAATAGGCATTATATCAGTTTTATTAAATTAGAAACTGTATAAAATTGTAGTTATATATAAATATATAGACCCTTATAATATAATATATAAACAATAGTATATGCATGTATTGTATACATGTATATAAGCAATATCGCATAGTCACACGACTAGCAATGAAACGTATCATAGCCCAATTCGTGGAAATTCAGTGTCCTAGTGACATCTTGCGGCTGCACGGTCCGTTTACGTCATAACCTCGGCCTCCTCTTCAATTAATCTGAGCTTTGATTAATCGAATTAACCAAATTAGGCAGATCCTTATATCATCCTACTCTGGCAGGATAAAGTCTATACGTATACTGTCGTATAGTCTACATGTATATCATGTATAGGCCTATAATAGCATTTATTCGGCGCTTTAATACTGAGGACATGTTATGGCGTATTATGACATATTGGGGCGCGGTGGTGTAGTGGTGGCGTCGTTGCCTTGGAGCCGGAAGGTCCGAGGTTCGAATCCACCTCGCCGCGTAAGGACCTTGGGCAAGTCCTTCACTCACAATTGCTCAGCGCTTCGGCGTGAAACTCCGATGCAGTGTACGCTCTGCATCGGGAGCGCCTCTGAGTAGAGAGAGCTTGAAGGGGCGCTATAACAAGTGCACATACAAACAAACAAACAAACAAATTATATTCTTGTTGACGTCAACGACTTAGTTAGTCGTGAACTGGTCACGATAATAGATGCATATATACGGTACGTAAAAGATGTTAGGAGTATATATCACAAAGAACAAGAGCACAAGTCATTGTATCGTCAAATAAGTTTTTTTATATAAGCTTACATGTACAATTGTACATCGTCCAATAAATCTTTCTGAAATTGTTGACTCCAAGACAGTACAGGCAAAATCTAAGACTTCTAAGTAGCAAAATTTCTTGTTGGGTTTTATGCAGACTGCTTTCACCACGTGATTGCATGATTCTGTTACGCTTCCTGCAGTCAACTCACCACAAGCAAGCCGCATATTCTTCTAACAATGTTGTCTGTCATTCGCAGCCTCTGCGAATTATATTTTTATTGCAGGCTGTCTGTTCAGTTGGTATAATTAAGATTTGTGTACTCTGTTATCTCCGTTCTTGTGAATTGTTTAAACTGCATAATTGTACACTGTAACCGGTTGCAGTCTGTCAACCGGATTGTTGAATAAAGAGAATATTATTTAAAATTGTAAATGATTAATAGATTATGCTACTCATACATACAGTGACGTGCAGATAAAATATCTGCTGTCCATAAACGACGTAAGCCTACCCGATATCGGCTATATATATATATATATCTCTGATTCCGCGAATCTTTGGTCTTTCACCTAAGTTTAGTTTTCAAAGGTTTTCGTTTACCTTTTCGTTATGAGTCTTTACTGTTTTAATTTAAGCTATTATATGCCTATCGCCTCTGGTCGATTGAGCAAGTTTACGTTTTCATATCATTATCGTTTATCTTCGTTTATTTAACCGAAACCTTCAGTTTTTCTTCAACAAAATTCTTCGTTTTCGATTTCGTTTACTAGAGTTTTGATGGCCAAAGAAACAAAATGATACATATAAACTGCGGCTGAGGTTCATTGTATTTTGATCCTCTCGTAGATGCCGCAGTTCCGCAGCCCCAAGAAAGAAAAAGATCTAGCAGTGATAAATGTAGTTTCAGTTTTTATTTACCGTATAAAACGGCGTATATGCTATCATATGTTTTCAATTAGGGGTTTTCAGGGTTGTATTACATGTAGTTGTCAGCTCTTCCTGATTTCTATTGCACTGTTTATTGAGTCACGTTTATTGCTGTTTTCGCTTTCGTTGTCGTTGTTGCTGTTGTTATTGTTATTGTTATTATTATTTTTAAAATATTTATTTATTATTATTATCATTATTATTACCAATGGCGGCGCCAGGATTTCAGTTTGGGGGGGGTGCTGAACTTTCGTCGGAAAATTTTCCATTTTCACCGCAGAAATTTCTGATGACTCTTTTTTAGTCATCTGGTCGAAATCTTGCGATAACTTTCCATTTTCTCCGCAAAAATTTCTGATGACCTTTTTTAGTCGTCGTACTTCCAATTTTTTGGGGGGCTGAACGTCAAAATTTTGCATTTTTACTTGACGAAAATTTTTATCGTCCCCCCTAGCCCCCCCGCCGCCGCCACTGATTAATTATTAGTATCAATATTGTTATTATTATTATCATTATTATTATCATTATAATTTATTAGCCTTATTTTATTTGCATCATTATGCAAAAATCCGTTCGCATTCTACCGCATTCTACATCAGATACATACATGTAGGACGAGGAAGATGGAACATATTTAGCCATAGGCCTACATGCCGAGCAGGGTTGCAGAGGCTTCGAGTGACAGTACCATTAATAATCCTTGCATTATGAAGTCATCCTCATATGCACAAAATTGACTTTCTCACGGTGATTTATTTTGATGATTGTCATAAGATGAGATCATCTCGGACTTCCCTACCATAACCATCCTGCATAAGACTTTTACTACGAACAGTTTAGCCATAATTAGGTGCCCGAATTGAGTAAGAAGCTTAAATATCTATGCTATGTAGTAGGCTAGTAGCGGAAAACTAAAATTAGCTGGTGACTAACAGTGAATGAAGCAGTCTGTTCGAACCTTGTGGGTGTTCGTTGAAAGTTTTCTGGAAACGCCCTCAGCTTTGATTTCAGAATTAGACCTGCTAGACAGTGTTGTTACTCGCTATTTTTGTGACAGATTATAACACGTGGCTATGTGCTAGACGAGACTATGATAATCAGACAAATTGAGACAATTCCCCCTATAATAATAGATTTTAACACACACAGGACGATGTGGTGGGAGCCTACTTAGCCAGACTGGCCAAAATGGGCTCCAGAGACTGTGAGGGTTTGTGGGGTGGGGAGGTGCAGGAAGTCACATCAGCGACGGACCGACGGACGGACGGACGGTGGACATAGGCAAACAGAGATGCGGACGAACAGACAGATTTTTACGGTTTTAGTGGCAGAGATATTACTTAGCAAACTAAGACAAGCGAAACAAGAAAAGAGTAAGAGGAGGAGAGACATCAGTGGCGGTTCTAGAGTTTTTGAACTGGGGGGGCTAAAAGTTGCCTTTGCCCCTCCCTCCCCAAGCTCTATATCTTGATACTGCTGAATCTATTGTCCCCGGTTGCCCGTTACAGCATTCTATTGACATGAAAATTAA
Source organism: Lumbricus rubellus (assembly GCA_945859605.1). NCBI lineage: Eukaryota > Metazoa > Annelida > Clitellata > Crassiclitellata > Lumbricidae > Lumbricus > Lumbricus rubellus. Next base: position 36,777,175 of record OX243819.1, read on the forward strand.
TATTATCTGGCTGACATTCCATTGGCCTGAATAAAAATGATTTATAAGTTACAAATGAATTTAAGGAATTAAAGAATAAATAAATTTATAGCATAAATGTCTGTCAGACAGTAGGCTAAAAGTACAGGTTGCATAAAAAAATACATAAAAACTTGACAACGGGTAAAAAGAAGAATAAAATGGGGCTTTCTAGAAAAAAACAATAATAAAAACACTAAAACGACTGTTTACAACTGCACTTTAACACATAATAATTATTTTTGTTACAGCATACGAATTTCACGCATTTTAAACTTATGTATGGATGTACCGCTGCTGTCTTATGCTCATATGCATATCATCACAGTCTTAAAACTGTTCTTTCCAGCTTGGGTCGGGAGCGCTCCTGAGTAGTAACCTTGACGGGCGCTATATAAATCTTCATAGTGAATTAATATAGTGCATCTTAGAAGAACAATGAGATATATATTTATATTTGAAATATATTATATATCTTAAAATGCACCATCATGATTGTCAAAATTAAAATAAACTTTGACGTGCAGAGAAGACGGTATGCTTGACTTGCCCCCTAAACAGAAGTCCAGAGGTCATGCACTACTAAGCATGCCTGTGAATGCCAGTTAGAAGTTTTGAGCCCGCACATAGGATCAAGAGGTCACTTGACCCTGAAAAGTCACACCTTTTAACTCCTACCTTGCTGTCATTACATTACATTTTTTGGTTTCTAAGCAACTTTTTAGCCAGAAAGCACTTAATAATACCAATGATACATAATGAAACTGAGAAATATTATTGACAATTAGTTAGAAACCTTTCTGGAAATGCTCACGTTCTTAATTTCTAGTTTTACATTTTTCAAGCTCTTGCTAGAAATGTAACAGTGACCCTTCATTGTGTTTGCCAATTGCCAATCCAGTTTACATACCTGCCGTAGGATTATCAATGCCTTCGAAAACTTCATAATTAAAACACTCCAGCTTTTCTTTTTTTGTTCGCACAATGAATTCATCTAGGCTATTTATAATAATGACCGTAGACCTATATGTGCGTGCGCCAAATTGATTCTAGTACACACTGTTCAGTATACGCAATTGCACATTATACATTATACACTATAATTGTACATCGTCATCGTGTAGTCTATGCACGGGACGGAGACATAGCCTGCCTTCCTTGTCTGGCCATCCATCCTGCTGATGCTTGTGCCTTGGCAGCCCTGCTGCCCTCCCCCGCTGTCTTCGTCTGCTAATGAAGCTGGTATCACCACAGCATACAGGGTCATCAAGTGCTGGGGTATGGCCCAATCCACGACCCTCTGAATTCAGGTCGTGTCTAATCTCGGCCGCTCAAGCAGTTATCTGTTCATCACTTTCTTCCTGAACACCCATGGGTCTTAGTAGTCACAGGACAGCTATTAGTAGAGATATACATGTGCCAGCACTTTGGTTGGAGCAACAAGAATACATGGAATCTGTGATATTGCCATGTAGCCTATGTTACAGGACCCAAGCTTTACAGAGCAGCATCTACGAAACATGCAGCAGATGAAAATCTTTCATGTCAGTTGATCTATGGGAAGTACGGTTATAAGGGTTTGGGAGGCCTTGTTACCAACAGGCAATGAAGACAATCTATTGTTTAACTAACTAAACGTTAAACTGGGGGGCTAAAATGTGCATAGGGGGGCTAGGAAAATCTAGGGGGGCTAACTTTCCATCTGGGGGGCTACAGCCCCCCAGCCCCCCCGGTAGAACCGCCACTGAGAGACATGTAAAGATAGATACGCTGACAACAGCAACGACGACAACAACAGCAACAACAGCAGCAGCAACAACAACAACAACAACAACACCAACAACAACAACAACAACAACAACAACAACACCAACAACAACAACAACAACAACAACAACAGAAACAACAACAACAACAACAACAACAGAAACAACAGAAACAGCAGCACTCATGGGCGCCGACTCTGCGAGGCCCGTGAGTGCTCAGCACCACCAGAAATGGGCCATGCGAGGCCCGCCTACGCATGGGCGCCACCAGAAATTAGCCAGCAAGATGTGCTTTTTAAGCAATTATTTCTCTGTTTGCATTGCTTATCTATAAAAATCATCCCGTCTTTTATATAGGGCCTAGGCCTATTTTTAACGTCGGTTAATTAGTCTACCTTATAGTCCTTAGACTCCTTACTATTACTCCAGTTTTAACCCATCCGGTAGTCTGAACTCCATTGGTCCTCAACCGATCAGCGAATAGGCCTACGAGAAATCCCGGAAATCCTGCTTATTCGATCCGCTCCCGTCATTTTTTTTATTACGGACGAAGGCGACGATTTTAATGACATTGTTGGGCTATATTGTACATGCTCATTGAGCACTCAATGATGTTCATCACTGCTCGAGAGTCATCTGCCATTATCATAGCGGGATAATGTTTTGTCTGCGTTAACAAATCAGCCTTGACTAAATTGTCTTTCAAAACTATTTGAAAGACTATAACTACATATACTTGAAAATCTATTTTTCACAGTGTTAATATTGGCTCACTAAAATAGTGGCCAGTATTGTCAGAAAATTTTGATTTATTGTGCAAAATTTTATTCTGTTGACCTAATTAGGGGAGAGTGCTCCAATAGATGCCCATGCTAACGAAGATTGCGCTTTTCCTGTGTGGAATCTGTGGATTCCAAGAAAAGTACTTGCTAACCCAAAGAGTGATTTTTTTAAACAATTTGGGAAGTCTGAAATAATGTCTTTAAGCAATTAAATAATAGGAAATTTGGATAAAATAACAGCTTGAATGTCAAATTTTCAGTGTGTAAATTTTCTTAAACAATGGCAAGGATGCTTTTCAAGTTTTAAACCACGACTATATATATAATGAGCAATTTCATAAAAATGACAGCTTAAGATGCTACCATCGCAGTGTGGCAATAAAAAATTCGAAAATGCGGAGGAGCACATCCCCTCCCCAACCATTTCCATGCTCGGCGTTGGGCGCCTCGGCGATCGTCCTTTGCGAGTTCGTCCCCTAAAACGAGGACCAAATCTCTGCATTTGAACAGAGGTAGGCCCTATATAGTTTCAATAACTCTATCAAAAAAGTGTCAAAAATTTTTCCGCGCTCACGCGCGGATTTTGTCACATTCATACACCGACACACACACATACACCAACATACAGGATATACACGCATGCAAGGACAGAGGCAGTAGGACAATCGCACGCTTAAATTTTTACACTTCCAAGAATGAAAAGTCGCGGGAACCACGGAGAGAGTAATTATTGGAGACAGACAGACAGACAGACACGCACAGACACGCACAGACACACACATATACACAGACACACACACAGACACACACAGACACATAGACACACAGATACACACAGACACACAGACAGACAGAGGGTGAGATACATGTAATTTATTACTATGTCACCAGCATAAACAAAACCGATCTGCATCTGCAGCTCTTGTAAGTTCCGTCTAAGCACCACCGGCCAAGTTCTCATACAAGCCACGAGGCGCCGCCGGGATGGGCTTCAGCTGCCGTTAGTTAGCCCCAGCCAACCCCTCGTAAGGTTGTTACCCTTTACCACGACCCCATCCATCCCTCCTCATCGCCTGCGGAATAATCTGGGACACGAAATTCAATTCATCATGAACAACAGGCTGCAGCTGCTGCTTATTACATTCATGCTTTTAGTGAAGCACACACACACACACGGCGTCTGCACACGCACACACAAACACAAACACAACTCCCACACGCGCGCTCGTACAACACACAAACACACACATACACACACACACACACACACACACACACACACACACGCACGCACACACACACACAGACACACACACACAAGTGCGGAAACGCACATGCACAAAATGGCAGAGACTCACCTCATAATTTCCCTCCTACTTTAACATCACCTCCGCTTGCACTCTCCTCTGCTATTTTCCATTCAAGACTAAAAACCCAAATCTTCAAGCTATTATACTATCCCGATGCTATACAAGTTATACAGCACGACCACCATCATCACCGACTTACACCGTAGCAGTACGGACTGTACGGTAGCACTACGCTGTCTCCTCGGCTTGACCTCTCCTGATTTTGACCTGGAAGTTGGAACCGGAACGAACAAGGCAGCTCTATTGTGGACTTGATTTGATATGATGCCTGTGAATAAGCTGCCAGCTGGTCTCCCTTATGTGGCTTTGTGGGCGCTGAGAAATTCTTGGAGATTTACATTACATCACATTACGTTTACAACCCCAGCTAAAGAGAAAGTCTTCCTGCATGCCTTTTAGATGGTTATCCAAGGCGCTCCACGTTTGCCTAAACCATGGGCGGAGACTTAGGGAGGGGTACAGGGGGACGATCCCACCCAATGTTTGTGGTGGAGGACCCTCCATGGATATGTCTCCCCAATACTTAAGAAAACAAATATTCATAAATAGCATCGTAAATTAATTACTAAAAAAATGTCGTCAGAAATTTTGGTCGGCGGAAATGGAAACTTCCGTCGGCGACTCAGCCATCCGCACGCCGAACTGTCGCGTCGAGCCTCAGGCTCCAACTACTAGAGTAACTAGACCATGTCTCTGCCATGGCCTAAACAATAGCAGACCAACAAATTTAATTAGCCCGTTCCAGAGGTAATTAAATGAGACGAAGATGACAAAGAAATGGATGACTGCGATGACGATTATGACGCCGTCATCGGCTCACGGCCCGTTAGCTAATCTACCAAATCTGAAGAATGAAGATCTACGGAAACGGGAGGATAGGATGTCATCCCAGACTCTTTCTGCGTCAGATTTTGTCACAGAGAAAGTCCCTTCAACGCCTCCATACCAACCTCACACATCCGTCAGTATAGCATCCGCCGCAGCCGGCTACATGTAACAGCCGCGGGTGGGGTGAGTGACTACCCCATAAGACCAAAGCAGCGGAGGGTGGGTGGGTGGAAGGACGCGAGTGAGTCTGTAGACCTCCAGCGCAGACGTACAGGATGTATTTGGGTTTTCACAAGAACGAGAACGCTTGCTCTGTGATAATCGTATAAAGCGCTGTCGTTTAATCTTTAGCATCCTTTCAGCTGAGGTACGGAGGCAGAGCGGTGGAACTGACGAGGAACCGAGAGAGGAACAGAGAGTGGAACGGAATTTAACTTGTTCGCGTTGATAATAGTTTCGCTGTTTATTATTATTTTGCAAACAGATTCTGTTTAAATTTAGTTCTAAAAGAGTCGTTTAGAATGTCAATCAGTGCGGAACATCCTATGATAGGTAAGAGAACATCATTGCGACTTGTAAAAGACACTGTCATCGTCGTCGTCTTCATCATCATCATTAGCGTCATATCGTCGTCGTCATCATTTTACAGTAGTTGTCGTCACCATTACCATTGTCGTTTCTACCATCACACCACCGTCATCGCAATAATGCACGCATGTGTTCACGCATACATATTTATTTACATTACTGTATGGCTGCCTCTATGCACATTACATATTTAATACGGACTAGCTCAATCGTTCACTTTGAGATCTCATTCATTCATAGATTTATGGTATGCACACACACACACACGGTATAAGAGTGTCTCAAGTGGTGGGTGGACTCTAATGCAGTTCATCAGATGATAAACAGAACAGTGGAACAAATCTACCTCGTTATAATAATAATTATGACAACTGTAGTAGCAATAAATTTGTTCGAACATTGAATGCGTATACTTATCATTATAATTATCATGACATTGTGGAACAAATCTACCTCGTTATGATAAATATGACAACTGTAGCAGCAATAAATTTGTTCGAACATTGTATGCGTATAGATCTACATTACCTATCATAATATCATGAAATTGTGGGTCGCGGTGTAGGCAGTCACAAAAATATCAAGTTAGATGAATCTAACTATTTCATAGACTAAGTGAAATATTTCATAGACTAAAATAATAAACTATTTCAAAGACTAAATAAACTATTTCATAGACTAAGTGAAAAATTTCACAGACTAAAATAGTAAACTATTTCAAAGACTAAATAAACTATTTCATAGACAGGGTGGTAGGCTACTGGTAGCCTCCTCTCGTAAACTCTAATTCAGTTACTCTATAATACTTTCAGTAAATGACGTCACGTAATTTTGGACAATTTTTGAACCCATCCCGCTCCCCTTCGTCACGCGTCAACACATAAGTCATATGATATATCTAGTAAGGGACCGTCACACATCGTCACAAATGGGTGACCCTCCCCTCCCTAGAAGCGTGACGTCTTTTTGGACGTTCTCCAAGTCTTCTTTAAGATATTCACCAACACATTATTGACAGCGTCATCGACACATGCTTCATGTCATTCAGATTGAGGCGCCTAATAAACGCTTAACGATAATATTTTCAGTTACTGAAGTAGTTATAATGAAGGTATAGACCTACCAGTAAAGAAATGATGTTAATGATGTTAATGATGATGTTGATGATGATGATGATGATGATGATGATGATGATGATGATGACGACGATGATAATAATGATGACGACGACAATGATGATGACGATGATGATGACGATGATAACGATGATGATGATGATGATGACGATGATGATGATGATGACGATGATGATGACGATGATGACAATGATGAGGATGACGATGATGGCGATGATGACGACGATGATGATGATGATGATGACGACTACGACGATGATGATGATGATGATGACGATGATGATAACGATGATGACGACGACGATGATGGTGATGATGGTGATGATGATTAGGATGATTACAATGATGATGACGACGAGTAATCATTGGATTAGTCTGTTAGGTCATACATAGCATTGCAACAAGATGTATCATGATGTGTTTGTCTGTCTAAATAATTACAGGGGCTTCCAAAGCTGCTGTATGTCCGGAAACAGCGACACAATGCGGCAACTTGACGGAACTCTCCTGCTACAACGGTGGCATCTGCTGCCAGAGACCAGCCATGGCAGACTTCTGCGCGTATGTGTTGAAGATACAATACAATACAAGACAATGCAATACAATGCAATACAATGCAATACAATACAATGCAATGCAATGCAATACAATACAATGCAACACAATGCAATACAATACAATACAAATGCAATACAATACAATGCAATACAATGCAATACAATACAATGCAATGCAATGCAATACAATGCAATTCAATGCAATACAATGCAATGCAATACAATGCAATGCAATACAATGCAATGCAATACAATGCAATACAATTCAATGCAATACAATGCAATGCAATGCAATACAATGCAATACAATTCAATGCAATGCAATACAATGCAATACAATACAATACAATACAATGCAATGCAATGCAATACAATGCAATTCAATGCAATACAATGCAATGCAATACAATGCAATACAATTCAATGCAATGCAATACAATACAATACAATACAATGTAATGCAATGCAATACAATACAATACAATACAATGCAATACAATGCAATACAATACAATACAATTCAATGCAATGCAATTCAATACAATACAATGCAATGTAAAGCAATACAATGCAATACAATTCAATGCAATGCAATACAATGCAATACAATGCAATACAATGCAATACAATACAATGCAATACAATGCAATACAATACAATGCAATGCAATGCAATACAATGCAATTCAATGCAATACAATTCAATACAATACAAATGCAATACAATACAATGCAATACAATGCAATACAACACAATACAAATGCAATACAATACAATGCAATACAATACAATGCAATGCAATGCAATACAATGCAATTCAATGCAATACAATGCAATACAATTCAATGCAATGCAATGCAATGCAATTCAATTCAATGCAATTCAATTCAATGCAATTCAATTCAATGCAATTCAATTCAATTCAATTCAATTGAATTCAATGCAATACAATACAATGCAATACAATGCAACACAATGCAATGCAATGCAATACAATGCAATACAATACAATGCAATACAATGCAATACAATACAATGCAATGCAATGCAATACAATGCAATTCAATGCAATACAATTCAATACAATACAAATGCAATACAATACAATGCAATACAATGCAATACAACACAATACAAATGCAATACAATACAATGCAATACAATACAATGCAATACAATGCAATACAATACAATGCAATACAATGCAATACAATACAATGCAATGCAATGCAATACAATGCAATTCAATGCAATGCAATACAATGCAATACAATGCAATACAATACAATGCAATACAATACAATGCAATACAATGAAATACAATTCAATGCAATGCAATTCAATACAATACAATACAATGCAATACAATGCAATACAATACAATACAATTCAATGCAATGCAATTCAATACAATACAATGCAATGTAAAGCAATGCAACTGCATTTGTAATCGTCTTCCTTTCTAAGTTCAGAAGTGTATTGTATATCCTTTCGCGCCATGCTTCTTGTACCTACATGTATGCCTCTAAAATCACTTACTCAAACTGAACAGTGTGATTTTGCTCTATTTTGTTTCAGATGTCCCGAAAGATACGACGGAGATGATTGTTCCATTGACTATTTGTTCGTCATCCTAGAAAGTAAGATAATTATTTGCTTCTTGTCGATTCTGTTCTTGTTCTTAAATTTCTCTTCTCAGTTAGTCCTCTCTCAAACATGATACTGTACAATGCAATGCGCTAATCATTTTTTTTATATCTCCATCCAAAATATACAGAGGTGTGCAATGTGCAGTGAGCCGGACCACAGGAAACAACGTATAAACAGATAATTCAATGTCAAACCATATTATGTAGAGCACCAGACTGACTCTTATAATACACCAGCAGTAAGTAGACATAGCACCTGACTACAGAGTTGTACTACAGACCAACCATGAACATGACACCAGACCATTTAGACCAGCCGCAAACATGCAACTTTATAGGTCATAGCCGTAAACAATACACAGGACACAATATATGGTATCATCATTAACGCAAATTCGTCTTATTAAGTATTCATAAGTTCAGTAGTGACCCAGTTCGGCTAACTTTACAACAAAATAGTGACCTATAATAATTATAGTTTTTAAATCGGTTGTAATAGATTCGTTTTAGGAATTGTGTGGCTCCTGCCTGCAGAGTTTGTATGTATATAAGTGTATACACTGATTGATCGATCCTGTTATTGTTGTTGTTGCTGCTCCTGCTGCTGCTGCTGCTGCTGATGATGATCATGATACTGATGATGATGATGACGATGATGATGATGATGATGATGATGATGATGATAATAATAATTATGACGATGATGATGATGATGATGATAATGATGATGATAATGATGCTGCTTCTGATGATGATAATGATGATGATGATGATGATGATGATGATGATGATGATGATGATGATGATGATGATGATGATGGTTATGGTGATGATGATAAATATAATGATGATGATGATGATGATGATGATGATGATGATAAAGATGAAGACGATGGTGATGATGACTATCATGATGATGATGATGATGATAATTATGATAAGATGATGATGATGATGATGATTGATGACGATGATTATGATGATGATATAATTTTCATTTGTCATTGATAGGTCGTGACCAAACGATGAAGGTGATAGGTCTCTCTTCTGGTATCAGTATCTTCGTTGGTATCATCGCTCTTGTTGCTCTCGGCATCATCACCTACGTCATCGTCAGGTAGGTCGTTCAAAGGTCAAGTTCAATCGGAGGTCAATGTCATTTAAGGTCACATCTATTTAGAGATCAGCCCCAGCGTACATTGAAGATCAGGGCCATTTAGAGTGCGAGTTTGTTGCTTTATGGTTTGATCCTTAGATATTTGTAGGTTACATTACAATTTTACTCGAAACGATAACTGACTGATATTTTGGTCATTATGAAAACTGCGCGATGTAAGTCAGCATATCAGCCTAGACTGGATTTAATAAAGATTAGATTACAATATATTTATATTATTATTAGATCAGCCAGAATACATAATTATGACTGATGCATTTGTCTGTCTGTAGGAGTTCTCGCAGACGCCGATACTGGGGTCTAGAAGCGGTTGATCCGGAGAAGGATCTCGATAAAACGATCGTCTATGTTCAAGAAGAAATCTCGAAGTTGTCAACAGTCCAGCAACTGGTCAGTTCCGGTTACTTATTTTATCGTCATGGTGATTCATTTGGCACTATCATCTTCATTCAGAAATTCTACAGTTTTCTCAGCGCTATACTTAGGAGCGATATGCGCATAGTGACCGTCTTAGAGAAGAAGGAGGAGGAGAAGTAGGAGAAAAAGAAGGAGGAAGAAGAAAAGGAAGAGGAGGAAGAAGAGGAAGGGGAGGAAGAAGAAGAAGAGGAAGAAGAAGCGGAGGAAGAAAAGGAGTATAAGGCTGCAATTCCATTCCTATTACAATACAATACAATACAAGATCTAACGAATCAACTACCATGTCTCACTGTAACCTTAACACTCATCTTATTAGGAAACCTTTCCATAAAGCAATGAACCGAGTCTGCCACCATACACCTTCTCACTTCTACCAATCGAAGCAAAATCACCCAACTGTCAGTCCATTTCCTTCACTGGTCGCTGCATGACATCCGGATCTTATTTGAGTTGCAGACAACAATGGAAAGGTTTCAAATGATCGATGACATAATAATTGTTGGGACCTGAGAAAGGATGAGCGTGGGAGGAAGTAGTGAAGAGAGGAGAGAATGACAGAAGAGGAAGGTGGAGATAGGAGAGAGCGATGTATGCATCATAATTTAGGCGACGATTGTCTCATAATAATTCACAATAACTCTGCATGATTAATTAGGATTAGTGGACCACAGTGTGTCGAAAATATTTACGGTTGATGCAGGTAATTATTATGAAACTGTTTATGACGCTTCGACTTTGCAAGACTAGTAGTAAGCTTACTGAGTCTTGGACTATAATTAGACCTAGGTAGAGTCTTCGACTTCACCTTACTAAAACAGCCGTAGAATGTAGCCCTGGACTATACAAATATTATTATCTAGGCCTAGAGAACCTGGACCATAACTAGTCTTGTTAAACACCGACTGAATGTGAACTCATTATAGTTCTAGACCGTGTCTTGCTGATCCTCTGAAGCTACAGACATCGGGTCTGGCAAGAAGGAACAACTCCTATTGTTCCACGGGCTCGTTGAGTTGCCAGGAAAAGCCGAGCTCTATCTGAAATCACCTCCCTTCAAAGCTGCACCAAATTGGTGCAATCACGTCCTAAAAGTTGGGGGGGGGACCATAATGAATCACGTCCTAAAAGTTGGGGGACCATAATAATAAAGTTAGGGGACCACTCAAAAGTTGGGAGGGACGCGTCCCGTGGGTCCCATAGGGTGGTTGCGCCTATGGCACCAATCAAACTTTATATGCGTGAATGTTTTTGAGTCTAGACACAACATGTGGCACTTTAATAAGTAGCCTACCTCACGATAGTGCTGCCCACTTTAGGCCAAAGTGGCTTGACTAAGAGCAAAGCTCATACAATTACGAAGGGTGCTCGGACGACTGCATGGGAAAACCTCGCTTGTTGGCTCCCGCACACACGCACAGCCTAAATAGCTGAAGCATACGTAGAATTTAAAAACTTTGTCGTTTCTGCCAATGTACTGGCTCGATTCCCTAGTCTAAATTTTCCTAATGTGGTTTTCACCTTCCCATATTTGAGTCAGACCATTCAACGTCCTGTAGCCTATGCTTGATGGTTTACTGGAGACCTGTGCATCCATTTGGGCTAAGCACGGTCCGCTGTGTAATTAGTTCCAATGGGCTTGTCAATGGGCTTAAAAACTCACAAGCACGTGCGGCTCTTTGGAGGCGGAGCTAAACATTACAAATTGTAATATTATAATAATAGGCCGGAACTAAAATACGCTCGTGATGGCAAACCTAACTGTGAGCTTGTGAAGGGAAATCAGTAATTAACAACTGACTAATTAGTCAGAGGAAACGTTCAGCCCGTGACCCAGAAATATCTTTCACATTAAGCCGACCATGATGCTAGGTAGAGTCGGTAATTGTGCGCCGTGTGTAGCATCAACGTAACTAAGTGGTTTGAAAGTAAATTGGAAAATAATTATGCATCCATCACAGACATCCTCTGTTGCATTCGGAACTCTTTTGTAACACCCAAGTCTAATCCGACTTAGATGCTCATCTTCCTCTTCCATCTATCACTCACTCTTGCTCACTCACTCACTCACTCACTCACTCACTCACTCACTCACTCACTCACTCACTCACTCACTCACTCACTCACTCACTCACTCACTCACTCACTCACTCATTCACTCACTCACTCACTCACTCACTCACTCACTCACTCACTCACTCACTCACTCACTCACTTACTCATTCACTCACTCACTCACTCACTCACTCACTCACTCACTCACTCACTCACTCACTCACTCACTAAGTGATTCTGGGGAATCTGTGTATTTTGTCATTTGTTCTGTGATTCCTGTATATACGCTTACTTTTATTATATTTATGATCATAGGCCTATTTGTCTTTGCAATTAGAGCCTGGCAATCATCGGCTTTGACTCAATCTTGGAAATTGAAAAAGTCTCAGTCTTAATTCTCGAATTGTCTCGAACTGTCTCGGATCTTATGTCTATTTCTCAGAACCCTACTGTCTCGGTCTCGACGTTTACTGTCTTGCAAACAAGCCTGTAGCAATCAGGGTCTAACATTGCTGGTATATCAATCCAGGGTATGCTAATTCTCAAGCGGACAATTTATCACAGGGATGCTCGGCGAGCGGCTTAGTAATTTAGACTGCAGCTATTAAACCTACCTAAAGTTGACCATTTTATTTCTGAAAGTTGATAAATTAATTTAGCTGCGTGTCATTTCGCGGTGAAGTGAAACAAAAATCTTTCAGTGTTCTCATTGTTTAACAACCAAATGGGTGCACATGTAAATAATATGGTTGTTTATACCGACAGCATAATTTAAGTCCGTGATGTTACAGATTGTTTGATTGACCTTGTCAAACTACTAGTCCGCTTGAAGCATTTTGAAACACGAGCCAGTATTTCCGCTAACAGTGACTGTCGTTGTGTTCGTAAACTTGAAATTCGAAAAGGGCCACACTGAACTTAATGTGCTTAACCAGCGCTTCATCGCCAGACATTATTTTAAAGCAAGGGCATGACAGTTAAGTCGTACAAGTTACCAGTCTTACCAGCGAAGAGGACGAGTAGGCCTAACGCCCGAGTGAATGCTCGGCATTGCAAAATTCTGGCAGGGCAATGACCATGTTATAGAGGCGTTTTCGCCCTTGCTTGCCCTGCACGCTGTGGCGCTACCACTGTGCGTCGCGTAAAAAGAATTATGTCCAGTGAAGATCCGAACCCGGTTGCGTGACTGATCAGAGGAGCCAGAGCAGCTGCTGAGAGGCGGGGAGGGGTTGGGGTGAGGACGGAAGGAAAGTTTTTCATGTGGAGAATCTGATAGATTAGGGCAGGAAGTCTTAAAGAGGTGAAGTTTAAATTCGGAATGGAAAACCTGCTGGAGTGATATTTTAACTGTTGTCCACGATGATAAAGCAGACAGGAAAGTTACGGCAGAGACTTGTACACTTGAGACCAGGTAGCGCAATGCTTTACACGCTGGCATGGAGAGCAAGAGGTAACCAGTTCGCGCCCCGGATAATAGGGCGGACGTGTTTTGTAGGCTGCTATTAGCGCCGATTATTGGAGGCTGTATGTTCAGTTAGTAGGCCTACTTAATATTTATGTATTCTTGTAATCTGAGTTCCTGTAAATTGTTTTAACTGCATACATGTAAGTGTACACTGTAACCGGCTGCGGTCTGTCAACCGGATTGTTGAATAGACCTATTATTATTATTTGCCCTCACGTGACAATTTTTGGGTAACTATATGCAGCGTACTTCATTCATTCATTCATTCATTCATTCATTCATTCATTCATTCATTCATTCATTCATTCATTCATTCATTCATTCATTCATTCATTCATTCATTCATTCATTCATTCATTCATTCATTCATTCATTCATTCGTTCATTCATTCATTCGTTCATTCATTCATTCATTCATTCACTCATTCATTCTACGGACTCATGTAGCGCCCCTTCAAGAAAGCTACTCAGTAGCACTCCCAGCTGAGCCACTGCAAAATATAAAAAACTTGAGAGATTAACGAAACAAAGTTTGATTGGTCAGATGTGGGACTAATAATCGCAGTCTGTAATAATAAGGGTGATTATTTTAACGGTGCCCTCCTCCTTCATCCGCACTTGCGACTGGCAAAATTATATATAAATACACTAAATTGCAGATTGGTATCAGACAATTGCGGTAGTGGCGGAGATGTGTTGCGGACCCACCATCCGGAATGATTTCCCTCCGCAGCAGCTGTGTGAGAATGAAAAACAATAAACAAACAAAAAACTGAATGTTTCCCAGGTTTTAGCTTTGCCTACCGGACAGGGGACACGAGGCCAGAGAGGAAGGCATTCGCAGGATGTCTGTCGTGTCAACCCCAGCCATACTTTATAGTTTTATACTGACGATAATAACAATTATTCTTGAAAATGGTTTTTTGTGAAGGCAACTTTAACTGAGATTATCCAAAAGTCTAAGCTATAGTGTATAGACTTACGCTGAGATGCAGTTTTAACTATAATTATGTTAAATCACATTCAAAAAAGGTGTTGTACAAAAAGCACCAGTTTGAGTTAAATTCTCTCACTGCTGAAAGATGCAGTCTCTAACTTGGCCCTGATGATGTCTGTCTTTTTTGTCTGTCTGTTCGTCCGTGTCTGTCTTCTTCTGTCTCCTTTTAGCCTCTGTCTTTGTCTGTTTCTGTTTCTGTTCCTGCCCAAAGCTGTGTCTGACTGTCCGTTCTCTCTCCAGATATATCCATATATCTAAATATAATATTATCTGTTTATATGCATTAATTATTATATGTCAAAATTGCTAGCCATCATATCCATCTCCTCGGTTCAAGACTGAACACTATGTAAACTAAATGTAGTCTTATACATGTATATTCCGTTGTGTGCAGTAAACATGAACGTGTGAACGAATGTGTGTTTGTTTGTATTGCAGAATAAATTGCATCGTTTGTCGAAACTCTTCGAGAAGACGGTTCGTGAGGCAATTCTTTCGGAACCAGGACACTGCGTCGAACGACCGAAAAGCGTGACGATGAACGAGCACCTTCCCCGCTGGTCGTCCGCTCCCACCTGCATCAACCGCCCTCCAAACGACCTGCCAGACGGCGTCGACTTTCCAGATGGACTGGTAGTGGTGGTGGGAGATGATGACGTCTTTCAGAAACCGAAACTCCAGCAGGTCTTCTCGCTACAGTAGTAGTAGTGAAAGAACAGATGCAAGAAAGTGGTTGTCGCATTGAGATTGGTTAAATGGGAAAGTTGTAGGTCTTAAAGTGTGGCAGGAGTCCGCAAGACGGTCTTGGACGGCGTCCTGGCACTTATTTTCAAATCTCTATGCCGTCCTGCAACTTATTTGGCTTGCACACCTGAAAATGTAAGGGGCGTCCTGGCACTTCTTTTGGAAAGGTAAGGGGCGTACAGGCACTTCTTCTTTTACACTTCTAGCACTGTGGGAAAGAGCTGAAAGAACTATACGCGGTTGACTATAGGACCTGGTGTATTCCTAATCATCTATGCGAGCCGGGTGTTCTGGTACTACAGTTGGAATGGCAAGGGGATGTGCCTCTACTTTTAACCATGAAATAGAAAAATTTGTGTGTGCCTTATAGTTTTCAGAAAGAGAAAACTCAACAGAGGTGCTTCTGTCTTCTCACATTGACTCGAAATTTAGGTCACTAGCCCAGTTTATTGGCGTTAGTTACTTCAGATAGAACTGCCTCTCTCATTCAGTGTGTCATATACAATTATACATGTATAGACGTACTGTAATTTTTGTGTGAAAACCATTGTACACAATGTACAGTGTCTCTAACAGGTTTTCATTCCTTTCTTCAAACATGTATACATTGTAAATAGACAATATGTCTGTCTGTCTGTCTGTCTGTGTACCTGTCTCTCAGTGAGTGTGGGTCTAACAGTGTGCATACATTTGACCCATGCATAGTGCAAAATGTAAAGTACAGCTCGAAATATGTATACGCCTTTCCGAGAGCTGTTGTTGATAGCAATAATAGTAATATTTAATGACTTTTGTTTTCAATGATGCTGATAATGTGTTTGTGTCACTAACGTTGTTATTAGTTTATGCCATTACTCACTGATATTGTTATCGTTGTTATTATGTTAATGGGCCTTAGAGGTTCAAACTACATGCAGCTCCGGAGAATTGTAAAATGTCGGGGTGGGTTAAACTGAATTAAGTTCCGGCAGAGAGTTGAAAAGATTTTACGAAATGATTATGGTCTGTTGCTATTAATTTTGTTTTGTTGTTATTATTATTTATAATTTTTGTATTTTCTGCATTCAACAACATCAGTAATAACGTGTTTAACAAAGCAAACTGTTAATGAAATTATTTACCAAGATTATGACTCGTCATTTCTATCCTTCAGAACATCTCCGAAAAGGAATAACAGATTAATTAAATTTTTTTTAAACAAACGCTTGCAACTCTGCAAGAAATCGAATTTTACCATTGAATCAATCAACCAATAAGTCTAATAATCAATTAAATAAATAAATAAATAAATAAGTTGGTCAGCCAGTCAATCACTCAATTCTTCGATACGTTAATTCAGCAATCAAATTAAATCAATCAATCAATCAGATAATCAATCACCTAATCAAATCAATCAGTCTGTCATCTAGTAAGTCCATCAATTATTCAAGTAATCGATCGATCAATCAATCAAAAAAGTCAATCATTTAATCGCGTCAATCATTCAAATCAGTCAATCGCTCAATCAATTAAATCAATCAGTTTTTGTAGGCAAGCCATAATCATGGGACAGCATGATGTTACAGGAGAGGACTAAGAAACAATCGAGAACCCACTAGTAGACTCTAATGTCTAGAGACAGATGATCCATACGTTGAAATAACATAATATGGTAATGTTAACAATGACAGCCATGCAAGTCAATGCCTCTACTAATAAAATCATCAACAAGACTAAAAAAAATTGGAATAAAATCTGAACTAACAATACAAAAGGCCAAGTGAGAAAATTAGTTCACTTCAATTAAACAGTCACGCAAGTATCGTCTCCTATTAACCTGCATTATGCCTATTGCATCTATTTCTTTCTTTCTCGAATTTACTATAGCGCCCCTTAAATCTCTCTACTCAGAGGCGCTCCCGAATACAGCGGAGACACTGACACCGAGCCAAGAGTTTTCCTGAGACCAAAGGTACCAAACACATCCCACAGAGAGACTATATGATATTATAGGTCTTATATAGGAGATCCATAATTATATGATTATTATTTTTTGTCCCAAGTCCTATCTTAAAAATAATTCATCGGAGTTTCACGCCGAAGCGCACGAGCAATTTAGAGAGACGGACTTGCTCAAGGCCACTACGCGGCAGTGATGTAGGACTCGAGTCCGGCAAAAGACTCGAGTCCGACTCGAGACCGATTTTCTGTGGACTCGGACTCGGACTCGGACTCGGGCTGTCAGGACTCGGACTCGGACTCGGACTCGAAGCCCTGGACTCGAAATTTGACTCGGTGACTCGGTTTCCGAGTCACGGATATTCCGTGGAACAGGCGACAACCTGTATTGACACACCAATTAAGACATTTCGTCTGCTTTCTTGATCAATCAAGTGACTCATCTCAAACAAAGGAACCCTTGTAACCTGCGGGTTTAGGCTAAGTTCGTAATGAAACAACCTGACATTGAAATTATGTCACGGATGGCTGGGCACCGCTGAATATAGGCGAGGGAAGGTAATAACAGGTTTATTTGATGTATAGTCGGTGTTGGGTTACGGGAGGGGCTAGTTGAAATATTTGAACATGAGCTTATAATAACCTTACATAAAAGACCTGCACAAACAATACCAGGCATTCATGGCATGCAAAGGTCTATATCCAGTTCGATAGTTTGACACCTCAATTGACTTGGCAATAATATGCTGATCTGATCGAACGAACATAAACTTCTAGTCTATCGAAATGTTTATAACAAATGAGGATAGGAGGTTGGAGGTGTCTACTGGCTACTTGCGGCTGGTGACTATTAGAACTTCTCTCATCTTAGAATTGGGCACAGAGGTGTAGGCCTACTTAGGCCTCCATCTCCATTAATAGATCAGATAGGCTACTACATAATTGGAGGATTGCAACGTGCAGGCAAGGTCGTAGCACTTAGTTGGTCTGTGTTGGGGTATTGGAGTAGCTGATAAAAAAAATTATAGGCTAATCACAGTGAATAGACGCCATTTCCCAAAACCACAGATTCAGAACATTTACTAGAGTAGGCCTAGAGGCATTGCTGATGGGTGGCAGTTTTTGGTGCCAAATCTCAACATAAGAGACTTCACAAGATGCGCTGTTGAACTTAATTGTGTTTTGTCAGTGTAAGGATATTTGTATCTATTTCATTCCGCCAGATTACCAAAAAACGTTATCTAATTCAGTATTTTTAAAGTTCAATTTTGATAAATTACACTTAAAAAAACCATTAGCATAATTAGTGTTGATATTTTTTCTATGTCATTATGTTGAGTGTTTCAGTGTATCTTGATGTTACTGGACTCGGACTCGGACTCGGACTCGATCCTTAGTGACTCGGACTCGGACTCGGACTCGAACTCCCTTGGACTCGGACTCGACTCGGACTCGGCTTAGCAGGACTCGGACTCGGACTCGGACTCGGCCCAGGTGGACTCGACTACATCACTGCTACGCGGCGGTTTGAGGTGGATTCGGACCAGGAATCTATACTTTAGATGGTGCCTCTTGCAGAATGAATATCTTAAGCACGAAAAACTCCGGAGGAAAATAAATATTTTAGGTAGGAATGTCATTCCAAATGGATGGACCAACCACAGCAAAGCCCCAATGCTGAGCAAGAGCATGGGCGCCCGCAGAAAATTTTGCAGGAGGGGGCAAAAATTTTACGATGGTCACGGTTGAATTTTTCAATGACAAGAGCATGAAAATACAGCGCTGGAAATTAAAAACACGGGTATTTTTTAAAAGAGGTTTCTTAATGCAAATTTCTCAGTTTCATTTTGTGTATTATTTTTAATATGAATAGTTTCCTAAGTGCGAAAATTTGCTAAAAATCCAAAATTAGATGTTAAAAAGTAGGTCCATGAAGAGCACTATATATATTTATTTCTATAGAGATTTCGAAACATAAATTCAAGACTTTCACTGTGTGTATCATTGGAATCATTAGTGTTTTAATGCGAAGAAATTTGTTAAAAACTCAAAAGTAGTAATTAGAAAAATAAGTGTCACTTTTCCAGGGGGAGGCAAGTGTCCCCCCTTGCCCCTATGTGCGGGCGCCCATGAGCAAGAGGAGTCCTAGTCCTGGGAACAGGGATACCAAGACAATCACAGAACGCAATGAGCGAGATGAGCGAGATGATGAAAACAGTGGCTGTGCAGAGTGATGGCTATGATGATAATTTTTTATGTAAGCTTAGTATACCTTTCAAATTGTCGTATAAGGTGCTCTATGTTTGCCTAAAGTTTGCCTAAACCCTGCTGAGTCTCGCCCAGAGATGGCTGAGACTTTTCCATCAACTGATTCAATGAGACGAAGATGATAATCGCAATCGTAATTCTTAACTCGAAACTTCTACAGTGTCCACAAAAGCTAAGTCGCGGGAACCAGATTATTCACAGGCGCTCAATCAAGACAAAGTTGATAAGTAGGGGGTCAAGATCCGGAGAGTCAGTTTTAGAGATAGGCATACGACTTTGGTGGATGATGATGAGAGTTGAAACGGCGTGGCGGGTTGGGAGAGGTGGAAGAATCAGGATAGTACACGTAGAAAAGCAGTGTTTTGAGTTTCGTGTCAAAGGCCTGTGGAGATAATGTAGCGAGAGGTTGAGTTTTGTTGAGTTACTACGATGGGTCAGATGTCTGTCGCAGTGTTGGTGAAAGTTTGTTCCAAAGAGGCGGAACAGCAATGGATTATAGAGCGGTTTTCAAATATGAGGTTATGGAAGAGCGCACAGTGTAATGGAGGATGGGGTTGAACGAAGTGGCTGGATGGTGAACAACTGATAATGACGATTACAAAGACACAAACTGAAAGATGACGGCAAAATGACGACAAACTGATTAGACTTTAAATCTGTTAATCTACCCGAGGAACATCCTGCGTCATAATTTATCACAGAGAAATTCCCTTTTACGCCTCCGTACCAACTACACATCTGGGCTATTTCGAGAGGAGACACGTGCGACAGCCACACCCCGCCTGCTACAGCAGCAGCAGCAGCAGCAGCAGCAGCTGCGAGTGTGGTGGATGAATACCCCTTAGGTCCCACGAGGTGGGTGAGTAGAAGGGCTTGTGTGACCTCAGCACCAGCAGCGCAGACAGGACATACAGGATGTAGTTGGGTTTTCACATAAACATTTAGTATTATGATGGTAATAGTATAAAGCATAGTTGATGAATCGTCTACATCCTTTCAGCTGAGGTACGGAGGCAGAGCGGTGGAACTGAAGAGGAACCGAGAGGAACGGAGAGTGGAACCAAGAGTGGAACCGAGAGTGGAACGGAATTTAACGTCTTGGCACTGATCATAGCCTCGTTGTATTTTTTAATAAAGAAAGATTTTTTATGTAGACCTATATTTAGTTTAAAAAGAGTTACAAGTTAGTTTCAAGTAGAAAATGTCGAATTTAACGGCACTTCCGAAGATGGGTAAGCGGACAGCATTGCGTTTTAAGACAACATTATCATCGTCATCGTCATCGTCATCGTCATCATCATCATCATAATAGATTTAGTTATCAGCACCACAACTACCCCCGCCGATATCCTCACTAGCACCCATGGGCAGAGTTTGGTTTACGTTTTCGGAGGGGCTAACCACGAGTCTGGGCCTTCTTAGGGGGGCTAACAACGAAAAAAGATATAACTTTAATGGGGAAAAAAGTTGAATCTAGGCCTTCTTGGAGGGGCTTAGACCCCTAGCCCCTGATAAACTCCGCCCATGCTAGCACCGCTCTGCACTACCACTGCCACCATTACTTCCTGTTTCGATTGTCGGCCTTTAGACAGGTTAGTACGTCCAATGTCATCGTTAGTCTCCTTCGTTGGGCAACACCAGTACAATAATCTCCCTAACCGCAGTGGCACCGCCACCGCCGCCGCCACCGCCGTCACCACCGCCAACACAGAGCTCTTAAAGGCTAATCGGCCATAAAAATTAATTATTCTCGTTTTCGGGCCGATTATTAGAACAATCGGCATAATCGGGTACATCATCTGAAATAATTATGGCCTATAAAAAAATGCTGAAATTGATTAACTTTATCCAGCCTTGCGTGTTTCAAGCTTTGCTTTTATTTTCATATTTCGTTTTATTGGTGCAGTCGCTTAATTTTAACACATTGAAACATAATCGTTAGCAACTTCCCGGAGAAATTTAAACGTCCACTCTTATGGCCGTAATATTCCCCAAAAATTTATTTGTGGTAACCAACCATAATACGACCCTAAGAAAAAAAGAATTAAGAAGCAAAAAGTTGACAATGAAATGCATTCTAACGTGACCATTTGACGAGACCGGAAATCAGGTGGCTATGAATAGCTGCACTTCGACTTAACAACGAAAGTCGGAACCTCTGTAGAGTTCAGGGTGCTTTCGCCAGCCAGGGAATAGACGTATAGGACCAGTCGAGATTATTTTATAGCTATAGTTAATAGTGAATTTCCCTCAGGCCAATATTTAAATAATAATAATAATAATAATAATAATAATAATAAATATTTAAGTCCCTGAGGGATCCTAAATACCTCGGGGCGCAAAAATAATGATATTGACCCTACGAAGAGTAGGGTCATTCTGGACTGGTTTTTATACTGTAGTTAGCAATAAGTCCCTGAGGGATCCTAAATACCTCGGGACCATCGACAGATAAAAACGAATAAAAGGTCAAAGTCAGCGCTGTAAAAGTCATTAGATTAATAGATTAATTATACGTAGTCTTTGTAATCATAGAGATGCAAGAAATAACATGAATATCTTTTAAAATATCTTTTGCGTTGACAGGTGCGTCCATAAGTGCTGTATGTCCGGATACAGCAGCGGGACCCTGCGGCAACTTGACTGAACTCTACTGCTACAACAATGGTGTCTGTTGCATGAGAGATTCCGGTGAAGAGTTCTGCGCGTATGTATGATTATACACAACATTACAATACAACGAAATATGCCTATATATTACAACTACATATTTCATACTGTATGGCATTGTAACCGGATTGTTGAATAAACGAGCATTTAACAAAGACTGATTGATCAGGGATGTTTAAAAGTAATTTTTAGAACTGTACAACCCACTTCTTTTCTTTCCCAACATCCATGGTAAATTACTTCCAATCGGAGGACAATGACCTTTTTGCTACATTTAACTGTACAGAAGTGCTTCTACAACTGCACATTTTGTGCACAACTGCACGCTAAAAAGCTCTGTGATTGATTGTGGCAGTTAGTGAGCCAATTCCAACGCCATCCATAGACAAATTTCCGATGCAACATCAGATCTGTAGATCATCTATTACATCTACGGCCACCTTTACTCGAATAGGCCTAGCCCGAGCCTGTTGAGAGGCGGCTCTGATGTTTATATAATTATAATTTTATTATGTCGATGGACCTCGCTCAGTGGCGGATCCAGAACTGTTTCAAGGGGGGGGGGGGCAAAATCTTAGATCTTAGACGGTAAAAAGGAATTTTTTTCGAAAGTTCGAAAAATAGTGATCGGTCGTTGAGAAAAAAGTACTTTTCATCCGCCAAAAAGTTGATGACCTTTTTTTTATTTTTTGTAGTCATCTGGCAAATTTTTCGGGAACATCATACCATTTCATCCGCCAAAAAAGTTGATGACCTTTTTTTAAAAGTCATCTGGCAAATTTTTCGAAAAAATTATACCATTTCATCCGCCAAAAAAGTTGATGACCTTTTTTTTAAAAGTCATCTGGCAAATTTTTCGGGAAAAATCATACCATTTCATCCGCCAAAAAAAGTTGATGACCTTTTTTTAGTCCTCAACTTCAAAACCGGATGGGGGGGGGGCACGTTCCATACAATTTTCCGAATAGGGGGGCCAATATCCATTACACCCATATTCGTATTGCTAATTTCAGACCAAATGGGGGCGCCACGTCCCATGGCAGTTTTAAATGGGAGGCCATGGCCGGATTGGCCCCCCCTGGATCCGCCCCTGACCTCGCTGGAGTCGTTAGAGCTGTAATCATGTGGAAGTCGTAAATCCCACCCTCATTTTGTTGAGCTATCAGTCACTACTTTAAAGTCATAAGCCATTGCATCTCTGTATATTATGTGTTACTGTGATTAGGCGCATAATTAGCCTACCTACTATTACTAACATCGAACAGTTCCGTTACGTTGCAGGTGTCCCGAAAGATTTTTAGGGGACGATTGTTCGGAGGACATGTTATTTTCGCTTTTAGAAAGTAAGATATCATTGCTTTTTCATTGATGTCTATGTTCTTGCTCTCATTAATGTTTTCGTCTCTAGTCTTAACCGTCTCAATAATTATTACAATATGATTAAATTAGTTGATAATGCCTCCATCAATTATTCCTCCGTCGATCTGTCTATCATCATCATAGTAGCTGTCATCATTCTGTCTGAATGATTATAAGAACTTACCTAAAGTTTTTGACTTAGGGTCATCTGTGTTTCTGTCCGCCTGTTAATCGGGATATAAATTTCCAGATTTGCTGAATAAAGGTGCTATGAAAAGTATAGCTGCAAATTGATTCTCTACTCTTGATTTTTTAATATTATCGTTGTTACTTTTTGCTGCTGCTGATGCTGTGATTTTCTTTGGCATCAACAGGTCGTGATGAAACCATAAGGATGATGGGTTGGTCGTCTGCTATAAGTATTTGCGTTGGTCTCATTGCTTTGGTTGCTCTCGGCGTTATTATCTTCATTGTCGTCAGGTAGGATGTCAAAGTCATTTAGAGTCTAAGGTCATTTATAGCTCATGATGTCAAAGTCATTTAGAGTTTAAGGTCATTTATAGCTCATGATGTCAAAGTCATTTAGAGTCTAAGGTCATTTATAGCTCATGATGTCAAAGTCATTTAGAGTCTAAGGTCATTTATAGCTCATGATGTCAAAGTCATTTAGAGTCCTAGGTCATTTATAGCTCATGATGTCAAAGTCATTTAGAGTTTAAGGTCATTTATAGCTCATGATCGTTTACAGAAAGGTTGTTTAGAGAGTGAAATCTGTAGGTTAAATTAGAATAGCAAGATTAGATTAGATTACATTAAGTTAGATTAGATTAGATTACAATAAGTTAGATTAGATTAAAATAAGTTAGATTAGATCAGCTATAAAAAAATAATCAAGTAGCTTTATGTTTTCTTTTGTTCTGTTTCCTTTTATTTCGATGCGCCAAATATAAATATGAATGGTGCTTTGAGTAATTATTGTTTTAATTTTCATGATACAAGTTATTGTACCAGATAGGCTACAGTAACGGACGGTCTAATAATGTATCTGTAGTCTTTTGATTATTATGTAAGGTGGAATCGATAAGCTTACTCGAGCTTTTTGCCTTTCCAGACTACTTTGGGAACAATCGAATTATTTTGTATGCAATGTGTGTAAAATTATGTATTGTGGAAATAAAATGAACTACTTGAACTTGAGCTTGAACTTGAGTAAGAACACCCAAGTCTGATCTTGTCCGTCTGTAGAAGTTCTGGCAAATGGCGATTCTGGGCAATGGGATCGGCAAATACGGAGAAGGATCTGGACGAAACGATCATCTTTGTTCAGGAGGAAATCTCGAAGCTGCCAACCGTCCAACAACTGGTCAGTTCCGGATACTTATTTCGTCGTCTTTTGTGAATCATTTAGCGCTATTATAGTACTCAGAAATTCTACAGTTTACTCAGCGTTCCTTAGAACCATTAATTAGATTTGAGCCAAGCGTTTTCCAGAGGTACCACACACGCCACACAAAGAGACTATATGATATTACAGGTCTTATAATTTATAGGAGATCCGTATGATTATTATTTATTGCCCAGAGGTATCTTAAAATTAATGCATAAACAGAGTTTTTTTTAATGCACCCTATTCGTTGTTATCATTGTTGTTGTTGCTGCTGCTGTTGTTATTATTGTTACCATTATTTTTAAATATTTTATTTCTAATATTATTATTATTATTTATTATTATTATTATTAGTAGTAATAGTATTGGTAGCAGTCGTAGTAGTATAGAAGAGGTAGTAGTAGTAGTAGTAGCAGCAGTATTAGTATTAGTATGATTAATATTGCTGCTGCTGCTGCTGCTGTTGCTGCTGCTGCTGCTGCTGCTGATCCTACTACTACTGCTGCTACTACTACTACTACTACTACTACTACTACTACTACTACTACTACTACTACTACTACTACTACTACTACTACTACTACTACTACTACTACTACTACTACTACTACTACTACTACTACTACTACTACTACTACTACTACTACTACTACTACTACTACTACTACTACTACTACTACTACTACTACTACTGCTGCTGCTGCTGCTGCTGCTGCTACTACTACTACTACTACTACTACTACTACCACCACCACTACTGCTACCACTATCACTACCTCCAACCACCAAGTACCACCACCACCATAAGGTCTGTTTGCCTCGCTGATCGGTGGATGGCCGGATCTTCTTCGAGTTGCAGACTGTCGACATGAACGAATAAATAATACTTTGAATATGTTCGAATTGCACATCGGTGACATTTCACCTGAAAGGAGTGAGCATGGGGAAAAGAATGAATGGAGGAGAGAGGGAGGAGGAAGAGAGGAAGGAAGGAGGAGGAGAAAAGGAGGAAGAATGGAGGAAGAAGGAAAGATGGAGGAGGAAGGGATGAAGAAGGAAAGAGGAGGAAGTAGAGAGGAAGAAGGAAAGAGGGTGGAGGAAGGTGAGAAGGTGGAAAGAGTGACAACGTATGAATAGGCCTATATAATAGCAATCTGCATTTTTCAATGGTGAATAGTGGACCACGATGTGTCGCCTGTAAATATTTGGTGCTGTAGTAATTACCGCACTGTTTATAACACTGTGGCTTTCTGATAAATAGACCTAATATAGGCTTGGACTATAACTAGACCTAGAGACCTCGTCGACCTCGACTAGGCCTGAATCTTGCTAATCAGCCGCAGTATGCAGTCCAATAAAAATGTCATATTAATAGTAATTACATCGGACTATAAATTGTCAAACAGCCGCAGTCTAGACCCAAAGTTCTGGACGATAACATGTTTTGAAAAGCTTCTCAGTCAGTAGCGGCGGCAGCCCCCCCCCCAAAAAAACCCCCTGAAATCCTGGTGCCGCCACTGTTCTCAGTTCTCCTGAGAGTTCTGGATTTCTCTTCTCCTTTCTTTTCTTCCGTCAGTTTCCTGACGATGAGCGGATCATGCGGATGAGGCCCTTATGAAGTTTCTTCACAGTGTTCTGTTCCAGACAGTTTCGCCCAGCATGGCCAAGTTCGTGTTTTTGCATTTCAAATCTTCCTTGATATTGTTCAGCCATGTTTTCGCTGTCTTGCTCTAATTCTTTCTCCTTCAACGTGGTAAACAGCCGTTTCCCGGATTCGTCTGACCAGTCAAGGAATCGGCCATGACATTGTGTTTGTGTGTCCTGCATTCCGGATGAATGAATCCCAAAATTGTTCCGTAACGTGGTTTAAATATCAACCCAATAAAAAATACCAATGGTTTTCGCAGAGTAACTTGAATAACCGGCCGTAATTAAGTTGATAACTATTTAACATAACACAACATAACATAGCATACGTTATTTTCGGTAAACAAACACCATGCATACAAGTCGCAATTACATCGTGATTTACAAGTTGTAGCGGTTTTCGCAAGAGACCCAAAGGGGGGCCGAATGTCCCACTAGTCACGGCCACCTGTGAGCATTAGGCTTAAAGATGAATCGCGGTCAACTGTAAGAAAGAATTTGAACAGTAAAAGTCTTAACTATCACAATATTTAGTTAGTTGAATCTGAAAGAAATAGAGTAAACAGGGTACATATAGCCTACACTCTATATAAGAAACGCAAACAAACGGGTAGACACTCTCGGATTTAGGTGAATTAGTGGTAAGTCCCCAAAGTATAATTCATTTATAATTCTATTAGGGTGTTTGACACTCCTTGTCTTTCTTTATTCATGGGATTCTTGTATGCGATGGTTTGACTAATTTTTAGCTATAGGCCCCTAGTCCTATACTGACTTGTAGAACCTATATTATCTAGTCTGGCGCACATGTTCGTTAGTAGATAGGCTACTCGTACTGAGATGCGGGCTTGGTACATTGGTAATGGCTTTTGATTACCATACGGGTGTCCCTGATTGGCGAAATCAAACGTTGGCAGCTGTACTTTACTTAGAATCTATCATTAGTTGCGTCACGCCTTTCAACATCCTGTATTCGCTGGTTAACTGGGGAACATGCATTCATTGAGCTCAGTATTCGAACTATAGATACTTGTTGCTGTTTAACAACACAGCCATATCAAAGATGATTAGTGTCGCCCTCCTACTTACTGCAAGCATGGGGACTGGAACTACTTAAGTGCCACCGGTGGAATAGTTAATCAGCATGAACCCCTATGCATTTGGGACTTGTACACTATAGGTTGAAAATTTGTCAATTGACGCTCCTGGGAGGGGGAACTAAACACCAGTTGTATTGACCAGGAACTAAAATGTGCTCGAATCAATTTGTGCTAGTGCATCATATAGCTGTGAGCGTACGAATGGAAATCACTAATGAAGTAATGACTAATTACAAGGGAACTGTTTATCTCGTGACCTAGAATCTTCTTCTCACAAACCGATCGACTACAATGCTAAGTGGAGGCAATTATTGTTGTATTGCACATTGTAACCCGGTAACGGAACAAAGTGCTCTAAAAGCTTAACTGAGTTATATCGCATCCGTTACGTCCTCTGCCTTCGAATCTCTTTCCACCCAGATCTATTCAGAATTACTTACATCTTACTGTCACGCCCTATCTATGTCTGTGTCTACGTTTCTGTGTGGGTGTGTGTGTCTCTGTCTGTCTGTCTGTTTGTCTGTTTGTCTCTTACTGTCTCTGTCTATTTTGTCTGTCTCTCTGTCTCTGTCTATGTCTGTCTGTCTGTCTGTCTCTCTGTCTCTCTGTTTGTCTGTCTGTCTGTCTCTGTCTGTGTCACAAGTCTTTTCCCTCTTCTTCTCTACGTGTGACCTTCAGTCTCTTCGGAAGCTTCTTCGTATAAGTTCGTGGTAGCGTAGGCCTATCCCTAGATAACTGTTCGTTAGCTAAATGGCTAGGTTAAAGAATCTACAGTCTTTCACTGTTTTGTTAACCAACAACGACGACGTGTTTAACTCTTCTTATTATACTCCAAAATCCGATATAAAGTAAAACGATCAGCAACAACACAACAATGACTACACTTGCGTTATCATAACAACTACACGACTACTACCTTCATCAGTCTACTCTATCGCAACTCAACAACAACTCTTACAGCCTATCTCAACGGCTCTCAACACGCAACTCTCCTTCTTCACTTCCACTCCCTTCTTGTACAATTAACGTACGCTCGTCTAGACGTCACGTGCTGTCCAGTCAATCACCTGTGCAGACGCCGCGCGGCAATTTGCACCTGGCCTACTTACGTCGCTGTACGACAATCGGCGTGCACTGATTAAATTAGCTGACATTACCTCCTTCCTTTCTTTTGAAGAGAGCTAATTAATCTTAAAAATTAGCGAACGTATAATGCTTAAACTAAATACAAACAATTCTTATACTAAATGCAATCACAAAATACCTTATACTACAATCTCGATAAGCAGTCTGCTACTACATTCAACTTTCCTTTCTTATAGTTCAACAGAATGTCAAAATTTTGCAATGATAAAGACCATCTGACTAACTTAGCAGACTTCGACATTGACTCAGTCAAATAAACTAAAGGATTATGATCAGTGAACACATTAATCTTGGAACCAATAATGATTTCTTTCAATTTGTTTAAAGCCCATATGATTGCATAGGCTTCCTTCTCAATCATCGCCCATCTCCTCTGGGTATCTGTCAGCTTCTGGCTGATAAATGAAACGGGACGTTCTATCCCCTCATCGTCCACTTGTGACAGCACAGCCCCCACAGCAAAATCACTGCTATCACAGTACAAATTAAATGGTTTGCCAACCTCGAACATGTACAGAATAACATTCGATAAAACAATTTCTTTAAGAGAATCAAAAGATTTCTGGTGGTCCTCAGTCCAAATAATGTTCTCAGGTGTCTGCTTGCTAGTTAAATCTGTCAATGGTTTAGCAATCTCAGCAAAATTACAAATAAATTGTCTGTAGAAACCAAAGAATATCAATCAATTAGTTAGCAAATGTTAGGATTCTTCGGGTTCAGCACCACTTCCTGTTCTACCAGTGTACATAATCCAGGTTTGTCCGAAACTCTGTCTGCATAACAGTTCAGTACATCCAGTAGCTGTTTCTGTTGCTCGCTCGTAAGATGTCCGATCTGTTCATAGTCCAATTGCAGCGATTTCTGTGTCGTCTCTGCATGGTCTTCTTTCAATGGTAGCTCTACCACTGATCCGAATTCGTCGTCCTCTTCCACGATGAGACCACACGATAATGTTCTTGCGATGAACTTCCTCATTTTGTTGGCATGGACGATTCGTCGGCCGTTTTCATTCATGTCCACCAGATACGAATACTTGGATCTTCTTTGTAGCACTGTACAGTGTACATGGACCATGCCATCGTGAGATCCATTTATTGGTTGACGTTGGATACAGGACGATGACGTTTTCTCCTGGTTCGAATTCTTTATCCTTGGCCCTCTTGTTGTATTGACTGGCGTATTGTTTTTGCTTTTCCTCTGCACAATTCTCAGCAAATATCAAAGCTTTGCACACAGCCTTAGCAGTCAATGACTTCAGCAAGAAGATTGTCGGCCATCTTGTACATGAATCCACTATGCACAAGCAATACTTATGCCCAGCTGCTGACTTCGGTTCTATTGGGCCTACCACGTCCATAGTCATCCGTCGGAATGGAACATCTTCCCTTGGAATTGGTGTAATCGGCACTCGATCCATCACCAAACTTCGTGCCTTCAGCTGACACTTCTCACAGGACTTACAAAATTTCACCACGTCTCGACGCATCTTTGGCCAGACAAAGGACAACTTGATTCTCTCTCGTGTCTTCTCTTCTCCCAAGTGTCCGCCAAATACTGACTCGTGAGCTAATTCCATTACTTGAATTCTTCTCTCTTTCGGTAACACCAACTGATACACAAGCTGATCCAGCATTTGATGCTTCTTATACAGCAATCCATTCACCACGCTAAACTCTGATCCTTGGTCTTCAGCGATCCTCCACCACGATTTCAGTGACTCGTCATTTCTCTGCTGCTCCTCGAATTTCTTCGCATCTTCCAGCTGTCTTTCATCGTTCGAATTCTCTGTGAACAAGTCCCTCATACTTGTCTCCAGTTCAGCGTCGCTTCCGGAATCTTCACTATCATTTCGTTCACATGCAGCCATCTCTTCTTCAGTTTTATTGTTCTCAGATGTTGTTCTTTCGTCATCTTGGATGCTGAGTTCATCTTCGCTTTCCGTGTCATCTTCTTGCGAACTTTCGTTTATCGTTTCATCTTCTCCGTCTTCGACTTCTGCTCTCCGACTTTGTGCTCTTGTAGTCACATTCGCTTGTAGCTCTCCTTGCAATATACTGATTGGTGGAACCTCTTTCAGTTCTGCAATTATCTCTGGATGTAGCAGGAACTTTTCTGGATTTTCTTTACACAGTTCTGCTGAAATGCTGGCACACACTAAAGTTAAATATGGCGCGATATTTATTGTCCTGTCCTCTGTAGCTGTTCCTTCGTTACGACCGCTCATCCGCACTTCGATTTTCACCAACTTAGCTGGAATCGGCTCTCCAGCTACACATTGCAAATGAACTCTGCCGATTTCTTCTACTGTCGTTCCTTTCAGTAGTTCCTCGTTGATTACTGGTATCTCGGTCCCCGAGTCAATCAACGCCTCGACTTGCACAGGCTGCCCATCAGTCCCACGTATCTCCACATTTACATGCTGCAACGATATCTTCTTTATGCGTTGACACTCCTCTTTACTTTTTGTTTCTCGACAAATTTCTGCAATGGAAGTAGTCTTTATCGCTTCTTTCTGTATGGTGAGCTGCGGCGTACACTTCATTACCGACTTCACTTCTGTTTCACGATCGTCCGATTCTTCAAACTGGTCTGGTGCATTCATCACTTGTATCTGGTTTACTCGAAGATTTTCTGCACTTCTGCTAAAGTTCTTCCTCAGATTTGCCGCTCCTGGTGCTTGGCAATGTTTTATTAGGTGTTTGTCAGAATGACAGTTGTGGCAACGTTTCTTTATAAAACTTCTTTGCTCATTGTTCTCCCATTTGTTGTACGGCGTGTATGATGCATTACTTTCTGTTGGGCGTCCCAGCGGCGGAGTTCGATTGTAGGCTTGTCTGTCCCACGTTGACTGTTGTTTATCTTGCGACCAATGCTTTCCAGAATAATCATCTTTCTTTGCATCATTACTCTTGGCTTGGCTTCCGGTGTCTTTGCTATCCTTGTTCCACTTGGGTTGCTTTGGACTATTGTCCCATGCTTCAAATTTCGGTTTGTCTTGGAACATCACACCAATCCGATTGTTTACATGTATATCTGCGAGATCTGCAACATTACTAGCTTCCAAGCATTCTGTGCCCTCTTTTGCTAAGACAAACTGCAGTGGACCTGGTGGTAAACATTCTTTCAGCTTATCCGCCACTAACAAATCAAACAGCTTCTCGTAGTCTTTGTCCACTCGTCTACTTCGGACATAATAATTCAACAGGTTCTTCAGCCTAGCCGTGAACATCGTATACGTTTCTTCGGCTGTCTTCTTGGCATCTGCAAACCTTGACCTGTACTCACGAGCTGTTAACTTGAATTCCTTCAACAAGTGCTCTTTCACTGCATCGTATTTATCTAAATTCTCAAATGATAGTCGATTCAATACCGTTCGTGCTCTCGGGGTCATCAATGGCAACAACAATTTCACCCAGTACTGCTTTTCCACAGCGAAGCTATTGAATGCATTCTCCACGGTCTCAAAATATAATGGCACTTCCATCATATCATACGGCATCTTAGGCAATACATGCTTCATGGCATCACCAATCTTCTTGATCTTGGACACCATTGTCTCACTTTCTCTGAGCCTAATCTGTTCTGACACTTCTCGGCTCTTACGATCATCTTCGTCTCTCTTCTTCAGTCGATCTTGATCTTCGATTCTCCGCAGTTCTTCTTGTTCTATCTTCTGCTGCAACAGTTCTAACTGCTTTCTGCGTTCTTCTTTTTCAATGGCCATTTCTTTAAGTTGAGCCTCCTTGATAGCAAGTTTCTTTTGTTCTAACTGCATCTGCTCTTCTCTTTCTCTTTCTGCTTTTTCCAAATTGTCTTTTCCAGCTTGAAATTCTTCCTGACGAATTTCTTCTGCTCTCTCCAGTTCTTGTAAACGCATCTTTTCCTTTTCTTCCTCACGAGCCTTTTTGTCTTCGATCTGCTGTTTTCGTATTTCTTCATCGCTTTTTCTTGCTTTTTCGTATTCTATCATTAACTCCATCCTTCGTCGTTCTGCTTCGTCACGATCTAATTTCATTTGTTCTAACTGAAGCTGGAACTGCTGCTTCTGCATATCTATCTCTTGCTGTCTCATCCTTTCTGCTTTTTCTATCTCTTGTTGTCGCAGTTCTTTCTCTTCTTGCTTACGTTCTTTCTCTTCTTGGCACCGTCGCTCTTCTTTCTCCTTCTCTTCTTGGCGACGTTCTTTCTCTTTCTGTCTGCGCTGCTCTTCTTTCTCTTTTTCTTCTTGTTTACGCTGTTTCTCCTCTTGTCTGCGCTGCTCTTCTTTCTGCTTCTCTTCTTGTCTACTCATCATCATGAATTGTAGCAACGCCTCTATAGACATCGGTGCCTCAGGCTTCTCCACTGGCTTCTCCGCAACGCCTCCGACAGCACCTTCTTCTTCTTCTTCTTTCTTAGCCCAAACCTCGGCTAAATTTCTTATCAATTCTTCCCTAGACATCTGTTCGACTTCTTCTGCGTCTAGATCTGCTTCAATTAGCAGTTTTATCAGTCTATCAGTAGACATTTTCTTAATATTTGCTTGCTTTTTCTCCGTAAGTTTCTCCATCTTACTTCTTTACTTTACAGATGCTCGATAAATTAGTAGACTACTCTTCAAATGTTTGCAATTGACTGACTTCAATTCTTTATGCACACTTCAATAGACAAGCAAGTTTTTCTACCTTGTAGTCGTTGTGTTGTCGTTTCTCACTGTCGTACGGATGCTCGATGTATCGTTGCTTCTCCCGTGTGCTCGGCTCCTCGATAAATGCACAGCGTCCGTTCCTCCGCAACGTCTGTTGATTGGATAGAATCCCTCCGTTCGTAACTAGGATCGTTCTCCTGCAACTTGGATCGTTATCCTGCAACTTGGATCGTTATCTCACCGCAACGACACCAAATGTCACAAGTCTTTTCCCTCTTCTTCTCTACGTGTGACCTTCAGTCTCTTCGGAAGCTTCTTCGTATAAGTTCGTGGTAGCGTAGGCCTATCCCTAGATAACTGTTCGTTAGCTAAATGGCTAGGTTAAAGAATCTACAGTCTTTCACTGTTTTGTTAACCAACAACGACGACGTGTTTAACTCTTCTTATTATACTCCAAAATCCGATATAAAGTAAAACGATCAGCAACAACACAACAATGACTACACTTGCGTTATCATAACAACTACACGACTACTACCTTCATCAGTCTACTCTATCGCAACTCAACAACAACTCTTACAGCCTATCTCAACG
Source organism: Lumbricus rubellus (assembly GCA_945859605.1). Classification (NCBI taxonomy): domain Eukaryota; kingdom Metazoa; phylum Annelida; class Clitellata; order Crassiclitellata; family Lumbricidae; genus Lumbricus; species Lumbricus rubellus. The sequence continues at coordinate 36,811,457 of OX243819.1, forward strand.
GCTCTCAACACGCAACTCTCCTTCTTCACTTCCACTCCCTTCTTGTACAATTAACGTACGCTCGTCTAGACGTCACGTGCTGTCCAGACAATCACCTGTGCAGACGCCGCGCGGCAATTTGCACCTGGCCTACTTACGTCGCTGTACGACAATCGGCGTGCACTGATTAAATTAGCTGACAGTCTGTCTGTCTGTCTCTCTCACATTGTGGTTCTATGTCTTTCTCCCACTCTCTTTCTGTCTCTTGTCTCTCTGTCTTATCGATAAACCAATAAATACATAAATAAATAAATAAATAAATAAATAAGTCAGTCAGTCAGTCAGTTGAGTAATCGATCGATCGATCAATCAGTCAATCAATCAATCAAGCAATAAAGCAGTTAATCAGTCAATCAGTAAATCTTTCTGTCCGTCCGTCTGTCTGTTTATCTGTATGTTTTTCTTTCTGTATGTCTCAGACTGTCTGTTTATCCGTCTGCCAAAATGTTGAGGTGTCATATCTTCCCTCACGATTCATGTCAAAAATTAACTTTAGGTAAACTAATGTATGCTCCTATCTTCCGTTGCTTGCAGTAAAGATGAGTGAGTGAACGAATACATGTGTATATTATTGTGTATAATTATTGTGTATAATTGTGTATAGGCTAATTGTGTATACATGTGGGTGTTTGTATTGCAGACCAAACTGCATCGTCTGTCAAGACTCTTCGAGAAGACGGTTCGAGAGGCGATTCTTTCGGAGTCGGAAGACCAAGTCGAACCAGCGAAAGGCGAAGCCATGAACGAGTACCTTCCCCGCTGGTCGTCTGCTCCCACCTGCCTCAATCGTCCTCCAAACGACCTTGACATGCCAGACGGAATGGGAGACGATGACGTCTTCCGTAAACCGAAACTCCAGCAGGTCTTCTCTCTCCAGTAGTAGTGGTACAACCGACGGAATGGAATAGGTTGCTGCCTTGTGACTGGATGAATGGGAAAGCTGAGGAGAGGAGCTGAGGGTTCACCTGGGCGAAAGACTACTTCTAATCGCCTATGCCAGCCAAGTGCACTGTTAAATTTGGGATGGCAAAGGCGCTGTGTGTCCCACTCGGCAATCTGGCGAGGGGGCATTTGGTTTCTCGTTTTAAACCAAATTATATCAAAACATTTTGTGGGCCTTAGTGACCCCCAATCAAAAATCTCGATAGACGTACGTGAGCTTGATTTCTCACTTTGACTTGGAATTCAATTAATTTGGGTTTTTTCTTAGTTTATTTACGTTATTACTTTTCACATTATCCAACTCCCATTTACTGTGTCAAATAGATCTCGATACTACTCGTTCTTTGCTCTGGACCCCCTCTTTTCAGATGCCATCATGGGACCCTGAAGTTTCGAACCCGAAGAGAGGTGCTGCTGACATCGGTTTTTCCTCGTACTAGACCAATAAGAAGATTTGGTTGCCTTGGCTCTATTCAAAGCTAGGAAATCTGATTCTGAAACAGAAGTTATGATTAAGAGAGTAAACAATGTCGTAAAAGTTAAAACACTTTCCAGAACAACTGAAGAACTACCTTGGCTGCTTGACTCCTCCATCTCAAACCTAGGATCTGTTAAAGCCCATAAAAGGCAACTCTCAAAACTTTGCTGGCTCACTTGTTTCTCGCCAACTCCATTTGCTAAACATTTGTTCCTATAATTTCCCATTTAACGTATGCAGAATTGTAGAATTTGTACGTCTGCGGTATCTCTAATGTATCGTTCTATGGACTAAATTGCTCGAAATGACGAGAATGTCTCTGATATATGCATTGCATGTTGTAGGCCCATATAATTATGTACATACATGATACATTATACTCATACAAATACATGGATGTATATGAAATTACGTGTTATTCGTTAAATAATTCCAGACGGAAGGTGATTCCACAATAGCAGGAACCCAAGTGAGTAGAGCTATTATACAATGAGTGTATATAGTGACGAAAAGTCACTATATAGGCCTACACTTAATAATACTGTGAGTCTGTGGCTCTTTATGTTGGAGAGCACCCCATATAGCACACTCTGCCGGGTCTATAATATAGGTATGGTTGGATGAAGGTGATAATTCTCATGATGATGGAAGTTGGTTGTGTCGTGATGGAGAGCACCGTCTTGCGGCTGCAATAATTATGTCCAGTAGCCTAGTGGTGTTCAAGAATGTTATTATTATGTTGCTCAAACAAGGAAGTAGAGCAGTTTGTGAAACGTGACAGGAATAGTATTTTCTGTTTACTTTGGCTGCGGGTTCAACAGACACGTATATGTTTTACCCATCCGAGACAAACCGACCGAAACCATCATTATGCTGCGACTTGAAAATTAATATGTTCACGCTCACTAAAAAATCCTGTTGACAGTTGCGTACACGTCCTTGCTTCAGAGTAAACACGAGCCTTGTGGGAAATTGGGAATTAACTGGTGCGGCAATATGAATGTCTTGTCACCTGTGAACCAAATAATTATTTCGTATAGACTATTCATCTACCCTCTCTGGGAGATCAAAATTTCTGGGGAACAAAAAGTTATTACCATTTTTATCCAAAAATTCTGTGGGAAGTAATTTCTGTGGAAGTTATCCCTGGAGATACCTAGATTAAACACTGTAGGCCTATAGTTTACATAGACCGTCTCATGTTGTGAAACTGTTAAGTGGTGGCTGCAGACTTCATGGTGCAGTCTTTTGATTTACAGTATGCTTTATTATAACTATCATCTGACACATCATGCGCTTGTAGACCTTCACTTTAAGCTGTGGGCATAAAATATCTGGTTTCTGATTGTTGTCTGTGATACAATATATCGGTTTCTCTTTCAACTTCCCTGGGAGTCTCGTGACCGTGGGCCAAATATAAACTAAAATGAGGTCATCATCAAGATTGATTGCACAATATTCAACTCACGCACGTGCTGAATTTTCAGATTTATATTCTAGCAGAGTTAGATCGACCGCTTCGTGGTTTTAATTCTATTCCACCATCTGTAGGCCTATCTATTTATTTGGTTCATAAACTATTGACTGATTTTTTGCAAGGCTCCACGCTTTATTCAAAAATCTGTTTATCAATCGCCCGGCACTCCAACGTTCTTCAATTCTCAAGTTGTTACATAAGACATAAGCTCATCTGCTATTATCAGAAACACAATTTGATATTGAACACGATAGAACACGAACGAACTAAAAAAGGCATTGTTCTCATTCGAATGCCTCCCAACTTGTGTAATTACTTATGTGTGTACTGTGTAGGCAATAGACAGAACGCGTGATGAAAATGAAACAAAATATAATATGTAGGCTATGTCTGGGTTCCTTTTATGTTGTATTTTAAAGTAGTGATAGCTGTTGCAGTTGTTGATAAGAATTAAATTGGCCATTTTTAAAATTGTAGCCTAATTAACGTTGTTGATATTATGTTTGTGTCATTATCATTGACATTTTTTGCTAGTATTATTTCTTAATATCCAACGTAGCGTAGGCTAATTGTTATCACGCGGTATTCAAGATAAACGCATGAACCTCCCACAGAGCCGATGTAATCATGTGAGATGCAAACACAATTATACAGCGAGTTCAGTATATGCTACAGCACGGGCTACAAGAGACTGCATGCTAAAGCTGGAATGCTTAGTGGCTGAGTCTGTCTATTAGTCTACTCTCTAAGTCAGTCATGAACTCCCAAGGGTATGAATAGACGAATGGTATTAGTAATAGAACCGACGCAAGCAACAGGTTGCTGCCTTGAGAGTCGGAGCCTACACTAACCATTATAAAAGGTCTAAATTCGCAAGTCTCTGTATTTTTAAGGCCATGAAAGTTGGTTGCACTGGCAACCAAGATACTGGGAAACAAGAAAGTGTTCGAGCCCGAGGATGCCAAGATAACTAAACAAAGGTCCATTCTTCCAGTACAGAACACTGCATTGATGTTCCAAATGGAGACTTCGGGCCAAACAACTCGACATAATATTGTTCAGGATGTTGGTTGGCACAAAGATTATTCATTACAAGCAGTAGGGCAGCTGCATCTGGTAAATATAGCTTTGATAGTTTGCTCAGCCATTCGTTTCAACGTGTACTGTGTAATTTGATAATTTATTTAATAACTTCTATCGCACCTGTGTTAATTGATGCATGGGTCAGATGGCGCTCCAAAACAAAAATATTTATCAGGTTTAAATAAGATTATTATACTACGTGTGTTGTAAATAGCGACAACGTGGTTTATGTTCAAAATAGCTAATATTTATATCGGTTTTACTCCAAGGTAGCCTATATTAACGTGTTTCAAATTTATTTCAATTTTACAACAGCAAATTTATAACAATAAACTTGTAGCAATAAACTTATAACAGTGTTGATCTCATTCTAAACAGTAACAGTATTGGTCCCAATGCCAAAAGAAAACAATGCCATTTCCATTCGAATAGTAACAATAATGAATCCATTCAAAATAGAGGCAACTTTGGTTCCATTTTATATTTTAACGCTACTGCATTCATCGCAATAATTATTGCTAAACTGTACTCATTAATTAATTAATAATTAATTAAATCATTCATTCATTCATTCATTCATTCATTTATTCATTCAAATATTTGTTTGGCGTCTATTCAAGGAAACTACTCAGAAGCTCTCTCAACTCCACCACGGCCAAACTGCAGGACGGTTTTTAAGTGCTCATAGAATGTGTCAGAGAGTTGTTATCCTGTTGTTAACACTTTTTTTTTATCTGATCTTGAATGAGACTAATGATACTGTCAACTGAATTCTCTTTTGGATCACTTGCAACATCGAATGCACTTTATAAAAACTAAGCAATGCCTTAATTACAAACTCTAGAAACATTTAATTAAAAACAGACAAACAATGGTTTCATATCGAACAGCAAACTGGTCCCATTCTATAGGAGGTCAGATGGGTCGTCGGTCCTATTTCGACAGTCCTGCAATCCTCAGTCTTTCTGTCCCGCACCATGCGACTTTATTTAGCGCCTTTATTGAACGACGAACTATCACTCGATGGCGCTCGGCAATTGTGAGTGACGGACTTAGCTTTACATAGCAACCAGTAGATAGTGAACATGCGAATCAAGACCGAATCTAGGTCTCAAGGCACAACTGTCAAGTTCAACGGTCGAGGCAATTGCGAGTGACGGACTTCTTTATGCACAGTAACGATCTCAGAAGAGCCTCGGCTCTGTACACTCCACACCACAAGATTATGAGTTCTGTAACCAATCGGCTACCGTGTTTTCCAAATGACACCAGCAGCATCGTGTCCACTGCCCACTTTTGAGTCAACTATCTATTTGGACGACTTAAAGAACTTTTTCGATCTGATCAGCCATCCGCCATCAAGAAACTTCGGTTTCGTTCGCTGAGTGTGACCTCCCTCGGAGGTCTCTTTCCTCTCCGTTGACTTATCTGCACCGGATTGACCATGACCCCGAGAGGATGGCGACTGGACGTCGCTGATACGGAGGCTGGATGCATCCTTCATCGTGCCCTTCCCGTCACTACTGGCAACCGTCTGACCGGGGTTCGAACCCTGAATGGATTTCGCGGAAGATCGGTCTGAGTTTGTGGCTGTCACGCAGAACGTAGTTGCTTTGTGATTGGACGTTGATGACGATTTGCTTTTAGACGGACTCACCGGGGTCACGGGATTTGCTGAGACCTTATCACCAGAGTCATTCCGCAGATTTGGTACTACTTTCCTGTTCGGCGGAATACTACATAGCGCGAATGTTCGCGAAGGAACGCGTCCGAATTCGAAACTTGAAGCGGATGAGGATCTTTTGCCGTCTGCTCCGAAAGGATTCCGCGATATTGTATGTGATAACACACGGCTCTCACCACTTCCAGCTGATGGTAGTGGTGAGGGTACTGCGTCTTCCACGTCGTGTGGTCGTACGTTTCGAGCTAACTGTTGGTGGTGAGTCTGGACTGGACTGTGTTTGTTAGTCTTCGTCGTCCAACCGGCTGATTTTGAGGTTCTCATCTCGCTCTGATGACTGGTCGTCTCCTCATCGGAGGACGCTCTTGAACGACGTCCCAGTCTCTCGGATGAATGTCTCAAGCGGATCTTTCGTCTCTGGCTTTCCGCCATGAGCTCGGCGGCCGTCTTGAGGTTCCGCAGGATGATTGGACTCGGAGTGTTTCGAAAAGGACCTTGGCTCTTCAAGAAGTGACCGTCGAAGGTGCTGGACGCTTTACCCAACGCCACGAGGTCTGATTTGTCCGCCTTGAAGGTGTGGCAGTGCGGCAGGGTCCGGTACTTGGGCGATGATGATGTCCAGTCTGGTTGAAATGAAGTCCTCGTTGTGTTCTTGACGTCTAGAGAGTGCTTGCTGTTTGGAATGCCCCGCGGGCACAGCTCCCTGATTTGATGGAGGGAGATGATCTTCGGTGGGGTGAAGGTCTGAATCTGTCGTGGCATTCCCAGGTCTCTCTGAGGAGCCGGTGCTGTCCGAGAAAAGGATGATGGTTCCAGAACGGAATTTATAGTAGAAGACGCTGTCCGTGAGATCCCGACAGAACACCGACTATCCAATTGTTGATCATCTTGCGGAAGACCTGGGGATTGGTCGCCAAAATTCTCGTTGCTTCGTACAACTATCGGTCGAAACCTGCGAACCCCTTGCGGTGCGTTGTAGGGCGACGTCTCCTGGTTGGGACGAGGCATCTGTGGCTCCCGGCGGCGGGTCCTGACGGAGCGGAATATCGGTCGAAAGGCACTGGGGGTTCGGCGAAGGGACCAGTCGTCCTCGGCGGATCGGCGTCTTTCGCGTCCATGTATGGGAGCGACCGAGTGGCCTGGTAGCGTCGAGAGCCGAAGGAATTGGGCAACTGGTTCAGACTGAATCGTTTGTGAGTGGATGGATGGATGCTGTGCACCAACGTCTGCCGGGGAATTGGTGTTGATACAGGTGGAATCGAGTATGGTGCCGGTTGAGGTGTTGCTATTATTCATTAGTGTACTCATTGTATCACTGGTGTCAACTGCAATTATGTCTTTGGTTTTGTAAACGGTGGTAGTGGGACCTATGGTGCTGGTGCCATAACTGATGGCACCTGCACCTGAATCAATGTCCGTATTTACTAGTGTACTGTGATCAACTCTGGAACTGGTAATGTCGTCGATATTGATGTTCTTGTCGTTTTCATGACTGCCGTTGGTAGTGTAGTTGGTAATTTGGTGCGCTACTTGGTTGGTGGTGCTAATGGCTTCAGTGCTGTTCCTCTTGGACCAGCCTGCTTGCGCAAAGTCGGGTGTCGTCGAAATTGCCTCTGGTGTCGTCTGAACGTCCGCTGAGTCCAAAATCCTGTCTGGCACTGCTACAAGAGACCACACAAAAGAACATTTCAAATGAAATATATTCTACAGTCTAACGGAAACCATTTTCCTCTTTTTAATGATTCTCTTTCTTCTGACTTCGTCATCTCCAACTTCTCCTTCTCCTTATGACCCTCCGTCTGCTTCCTCCCACCTTCCCTCTCCTTCTCCTAAATCTTTTTCATTCCCAAATGTCTTCTTCTTCTTTTCCCCTTCACCTTCCCTGTCCTCAATCTTCCATTTAAACGCCTCAAAGTCATCGATTATAGTTTAGCAACACAAAACAAATCAAAAAACTACTGAGAAGAAAATCATTCGCAGGCTTCGAACCTGTAACCGTCCGCTGTTCCTTCTCTTGTTGTAGTTCGGTGATCTGATCCCGTAGGTTGTCCATGGCTTTGTCTAAGGATGCCATCTGGTCATCTTTAGATGCGATCTCCTGTCTCAGTCTCTCTATCACAGCAACGGCTCTGCACATAAAATATAGCAAGTGTGCCCAGTGAGGTATTGAGACTCTGTAATTGTAATCTCGAAATTTTTAGAGTGTAATTCAAAAGCTAAGCGCAGTGCGTCAGCTTATTCACGAGCGCTGTGTCATGTCAAAAGGGTTGTCCAGAAGAGTAGTCCAAAGATGGTCATATATATATATATATATATATATATATATATAGAGAGAGAGAGAGAGAGACAAACAAGCCAGACAGCGAGACAGACAGATAGAGACAAAGCCTAAGTTGGATAACAAATCTAGGGGATGCACGCCCAATGTCAAACATGTTCCACCGTTTAAGACGAGGACGACTGGACTTAAAAGTGACTTAGAGCAGAGAGGAAGAACTTCATAAGCTACATGTACATGTATGCCCACCAGCGAAAGATTGAGAATTGTCACTTTTAAACAGCCCAAGAATAATTCAATTGTCTTACCCGATCCCTCCGGTCTCTTCCTGCCCCAAATGTTCATCGCCAGCTTGCAGTCCCTTGGTTTCGCAGTTGACGAAAGTTCCGGTCTCCTGACTTTTAACCTCTTTGACATCCGCCCCGAATGAAGACAGCTCAGCGAGAACAGCCTTCGGGAGGTGAGTTCCATCGACTTCCGGTCCGAAGCTCGTTTCCGGTACGTTTCCATGGCAACTGATTTCCGTTGATCCACACGTTGTGCTTCTCGAGTCCAGCTGCGATTTCAGGTCGTCTGCTGATTTCTCCCGCCTCTCATCGTCCACTTTGATGTCCTCGTTGTTTTCGGTACTCGCTAATTCCGCCACTTGTGCCGCATCAATGACCTTCACGGGGTCGTTGAAGTTCTCAGTGACGTCGACATTCTCAGTGACCTTGACGTTCTCAGTATCCTTGACGTTCTTAGTGACCTTGACGTTCTCAGTATCCTTGACGTTCTCAGTGACCTTGACGTTCTCAGGGACTTTGACCTTCTCAGTGTACTTGACGCTCTCAGTGACCTTGGTGTTCTCAGTGGACTTGACTTTTTCCACCTCTACATCTCTCTTCTCCGTGTCACTCACTGTCCTGCAATCACTGGCATTTTCACCATCCTTGACGTCACTGACTTTGGCATTTTGAGTGTCGTTCTCAGTACCGATGACTTTCAGCGCGCTATTGACACTATCCACATCAGGGACCTTGTCTGAACATTCGACCTTCTCCATGTCTTTGGCGGTCTCGGTGCTCTTGTCATTCTCCACGCCCTCAACGTTCTCCATTCCTTTGACCATATCAGTGCTCTTGGATATCTCCACAACCTCGACCCTTTCGATGACTTTCTCCGCATCCCTGACCTCATTCGTGCCCGCAACCTTCTCAATCTTTTTGACCGTCTCAGCGTCCTTGACCTTGTCCAGATCCTTGACCTTGTCAGTGCCCTTGACCTTCTCCAGGCTTCTTCCGTCGCGTGCGCTTCCTTCGATCTTCTGCTTCATCTCGGTGAGCTTCTGCAATTCACTTTCCAACTTCTGTTCCTTCTTCTCGATCTTCAGCAACTCCTTCTCCATTCTCTGCGCCGACTTGGAACGCTCCCTCGACAAGCTCCTGGAATCATCACCCTTTCCCCGGTCCCTCGCCCCGCTGCGGCCCTCCCTCGACTTCACCCTGCTCCCTCGTACCCTCTCCCAGTTCTCGACAGTTCGACTGAAGCTCTCCGAAAGCTGCTCCACCTTCTCTGGCGACGTTCCTCCAGTGACAGACGAGTCCATGGAGTTTGACTCGGAGACGCGGCCACGTCTAGACGCACGTGATGAAGCTGCTGACAACAAAGAACAAGAAGGACAACAGCAGTGAGTGCAACAGCATCGACCATGCATGTAATATTATATTTAAAAAGACATAAATCAGTGGTTCCCAACCTTTTTTGACTTAAGGGCCACTTTTTCTAAGTTGGAGGACACGAGGGCCACGTTTTCCTAGTTGAAGGGCATTAGGGGCCACAAGGCTCAAATTTAATTAACCAAAAGCATATAAAATTATAATTACAAAGTTATAATTGATTCAAAAATAGAATGTTTGATCACTTTGATGTTATTTATAGACGTCGAACTAAAATAATCTGTAATAGAATATACATGTATTTATGTGTTTTATCCTGTCCAAATTGTCAATTTTCTCATATATTTCTGTAAATTATTTGAGAGCTGAGAGCCATTGTTTGAGGTCTGGCGGGCCACTTTTGGGCCGCGGGCCACGGGTGGGAACCTCTGGCATAAATCATAAACTTTGTATATATTACTATAGCGAATACGAGTCAGCTGATATATCTCATGCAACGACCTTGACGAATCCATTTACAGAACATCCATTTCACGACTCAAAGATCACAGATTTATTGGCACAGAGTGCGTGTTATGAGCAGCAATGAACAAAGAAGATAAGCGAATATGAATAGATTAATGAAATATGGAATACCGCCGGTTGCTGCTGCTGCTGCAGCTGCGTTCTTCTGCTTCTCTTCCCATTGCTCCATCTTGGTGATGAAATCTTCGGTGAATTTTACGACTGACGCGTCGACACTCTTTGCTTTCGAGGCAAGAACAGAAACAAAAGTAAACAAGTCGTTAATTCTCGAATACTGCAGATGGATTATTGATGGGCCTTTGCACTTTCCGACATCCTACAGAATGTTCCTTTCACCGCTTTTCGATCGTTACAGGGTGCGTGAAAGTTCGCTGGATGGAGTTGCGTAGAGGCCACAGGGTTCAAATTCCCTCGGGGAAAGAAGCTCCAGGAAACCTACATTCTAATGAAGACTTTATCGAGATTATACTTATCATGGTACTACTACTATCATAATGATCCTCATTACCTACTCCTCTTTTTCATCGATTTGTCCTTCATCATCATCGTCGTCATCGTCGTCATCATCATCATCATCATCATCGTCGTCATCGTCATCATCATGATCATCATCATGATCATCATAATCATGATCATCATGATCATCATCATCATCATCATCGTAATCATCATCATCATCATCATCATCATCATCATCATCATCATCATCATCATCATCATCATCATCATCATCATCATCATCATCATCATCATCATCATCATCATCATCATCATCATCATCATCATCATCATCATCATCATCATCATCATCATCATCATCATCATCATCATCATCATCATCATCATCATCATCATCATCATCATCATCATCATCATCATCATCATCATCATCATCATCATCATCATCATCATCATCATCATCATCATCATCATCATCATCATCATCATCATCATCATCATCATCATTTTCTTCTTCTTCTTCTTCTTCTTCTCATTTTTTAAAAGTTGTCAGTAAGATTTATATAAGCTGGGTAAAAAGAATCTAATAGAATTAGACAAACTCCACGGTTAAAAATAGGAATGCTTGTTCTATTTTTGCAATGTTCTAGAAATCCTTTAAGTCCAGATAAGGAGCTAACTCCGAGAATAATTGTTAAAATCCCATTTAGATTTTGTCAGTAACCCTCGTTCGAGACAAAAGCCTCATCTAAATCGACTCAGGATCAAGACTTAAAGCTAATCTGACAAGTTTTATGGTGCCTTTGTTTTCACTGCATAAGAGGCATTCAACGCATGGGTAGCAAATGCCACCAATGCTTAACCGTTGTAAAACCGAGCAGTGTATGCCAACATGTATGCCCGGCAGTGGCAAAGTTATTAGGTTTGAGATTAGATAAGTAGTCTAAGGAACCAAAGTTAGGAAACAGTAGAAGTAGGAGACTACGAAACCGTACAAGGAAACTGATATTTGATAATGCTCCTTACAAAGTCTGTGTACAATAAAGTCGGGCAGCAGGAAAGGTTAGAAGTTAGAACCAAAGGCCATCGGCATTCACTGTTGTTCTTTTAAGTTACTCAATGTCAGGCGTCAGACAGTGGCTAAATTCAGCCGCGACTCAAATAATCTCAGATTCGGCAGATTATTATTGAGGTTCATCACTTCGGGACTTTTTATTGTTCAGTTCTACACAAAGAGGCAGTGCTGTTCTCAGTGAATTGGCGCAGCAGCAGCAGCATTTTTGTGCAGTTGAAAATAGTTTAAAACGGTCATTGTCATTATCCAATTCGGAATTGTTTACCATGAAGGATGTTAAGAGAGCAAGGGGGATTGTGCGGCAGTTTTTCATAATTCTTTAAAGAAATCCTAAGTCATCTAAATTGTGAGATCCTATATCTACGGGATAAGGGAGTTGGATGGATTCGAATAGGGTGGTTAAGCAATGAGCAGTTTGCACATTCCATGCAGAAGTCTTGTGTCTTGAAGTCTGATGAATGTTCTAAGCGTTGATTGCTGAAACGACTTTGGTCGCATAAAAAGATTATGTGATTATAGCCTACTGTTATTACCTCGGCCGATTGTCTTGAACTCCTTTTTCGATTTCTTCTTGGCGTTTGTTTTTCGCAATGTCGATGTTTCTTCAGAACCTATAACGAAGATATAGGCTAGTAATCCACATCCATAATTATCTGCTACCTCTTACCGATTCGCCATGAAGATGCATAGC
>OX243819.1:36828842-36911342 GCA_945859605.1 Lumbricus rubellus
AGACAAGAGATTCCAATATAAAATGGACTACTCATCGTATAATCTGAAAGAATTACGACAAATTCCAAAAGAGAGAGGACAAAGAGGATACTCGAGTTTGCGAAAAGCGGAACTCATAGCGTTCATATCGCAGGGAGATCGACTAGGCGCCCGGGCTCAGGTCAACAAAACACCAGCGCATACTCCCGCCACTGTGCGAGAATTGCGAGAAATTGCAAAAAAGAGAGGTGTGCGAGGATACTCGAGATTAGCAAAAGTGGAACTTACGGCATTCTTGTCTAATACTTGGAAATTTTTGAACACGGGGAAAAATAAAATAGTTTTTTCGGATTGGCTGACTCGTGAGATTAGTCAGTTACCCCCTCAAATAAAACCGCCTATTCATAGGTTCAAACTTCGAGAGACTGCGACGGCCATCAAAGGGTTTACAAAAAGATACACGATCGATGGTGACAACGGGATCGATGTTGCAACTTTCCTCAAGGCTGTAAGACCGCATGTAGTTAGGCTGCTAGGGAAAAATCGCGGAGTAAAAGTTCAATTCGATCTCATGTGCGAAATGGAGAAAGTAGATATGAAAACCGGCGAAGTAGTAACGGCTGAGCCTAATTTCAAATCAAAGAGTGATATTATTTTAGAAGCAACCGATGTGAGGGAAATATATGCCAACGCAGCGGATAAAATTAAGGAGAGCATGGCAAGTTTTCAGATGCGGGGGAGTAATTGGAGATTCAAAACCGTTTTGAAGTTGGATATCGATACAGTGATATATAAACCATTGAAAGGTAGTTCTTATATTCCACTTCCAGATTATTTAGCGAATAAAAAGGCTATTATTAATATGAAGAACGAAGACGATGAATGCTTCAAGTGGTGCGTAACGAGAGCTGTAAACCCAGTTGACAAAAATACAGAAAGAATTACGAAAGAATTAATTAGACAGTCTGAGGAACTCAATTGGTCTGGTATTGAATTCCCAGTAGCAGCGGATGCTAATGTGATAGGTAAGTTTGAGAGAAATAATAATATTAGTGTTAATGTTTTTGGTTATGAGAAAGAAGTGAATGTATTCCCACTATATATATCAAAGCATGAGAATGATAGGTGTGTAGATCTATTACTCATTTCTGATGGAGAAAAGAAGCATTATTGTTGGATCAGGAATTTCAACAGATTGCTGGCACTACGAACAGAAAAATCCCATAATTCAATGCACTATTGCAGAAGATGTTTAATCGGTTTTAGAAAGGTAGAATCGCTTCACAAACATACTGAGTACTGTTCGCAGCAGGACGCCCAACGAATAGAACTTCCAGAACCTGGGACTATGCTAAGTTTTACACATCACTATAGAAAGATGCGTGTACCGTTTGTGTACTTTGCCGACTTTGAGTCGTTCATCAAACCTATCGGTACATGCCAGCCCGTTCCTAGCACGTCTTACACCAACAAGTATCAAAAACATACGCCCAGCTCGTTTTGTTATCATTTGAAATGCTTCGACGACGATGTTTATTCTCAAGAGCCGGTGAGGTTTACAGCTGAAAACGAAGACGATGATGTCGCTCAGAAATTCATAGACAGTCTCGAAGAAAATGTGAAACGAATATATAACCAGTTCAAATTCCCAAAGAAAATGATATTCGGAAAGAAAGAGCAGGAGCTTTTCGACTCGGCTACTGTTTGCCATATATGCGGGGGAGAATTTATAGACGATGAAAAACGAGTACGAGATCACTGTCATTTGACTGGAAAATTTAGAGGTGCCGCTCACAACCTTTGTAATCTGAAATACAAAGTCCCCAAGTTCTTCCCCGTCGTATTTCACAATTTGACCGGTTATGACAGCCATTTATTTATCAAGAAATTACGAGGTGAACACGGCGAGAAAATCAAATGCATTCCCTGCAACGAAGAAAAGTATATCTCATTCAGCAGAGAGGTCGTCGTCGATAAGTTTGTAGATGCAGATGGAAAAGAGAGAGAAGTCAAACGCAAATTACGTTTCATCGATAGTTTTAGATTCATGCCCTCGAGTCTCGACGCGCTATCGAAAAATCTTCAGAAAGATCAGTGCAAGAATTTAGGGAAATTTTTTGAAGGTGAGAAGCTGGATCTTTTACTCAGAAAAGGCGTTTACCCGTATGATTACGTCGACGGTGTTGAAAGATTAAACGAAACCGAATTGCCGCCGAAACATGCCTTCTATTCAAAACTAATCGATTCGGGTATTAGTGGAAAAGATTACGCGCACGCGAAAACGGTATGGGACAAATTTGAATGCAAAACATTACGCCAATATCACGACTTGTACAATTTATCGGATGTTCTATTATTAGCGGATGTGTTCGAAAACTTCAGAGACGTCTGTATGAAGCACTACAACCTAGATCCCGCGTGGTACTACACTAGCCCAGGACTTGCATGGGATGCGGCGTTGAAGACGACTGGCGTAGAGTTGGAGTTGTTGAGTGACTACGATATGTTGCTGATGATCAAGCAGGGAATACGAGGAGGTGTCAGCACGATTTCACATCGATACGCGAAAGCGAACAACGAGTACATGGGGGAAGCTTTCAATCCCACCCAGCATTCAGTATTCATTCCAAACTTGGACGCGAACAACTTGTACGGATGGGCGATGAGCAAGCCGCTACCGACTCATGGGTTTGAATGGATGAACGATGACGAATTGAATGATTGGAGAAACATTACCGAACGAGATGGAGTGGGATGTGTGTTAGAAGTCGACTTAGAATATCCAGAGGAATTGCACGACCTGCATAATGATTATCCTCTCGCTCCGGAGAGTGTAAAACCCGCGGGATCGAATGTCGCGAAACTCATTCCAAACTTGAATGACAAAGTAAAGTATGTAGTTCATTACGAAAATTTAAAATTGTACGAAAGTCTCGGATTGAAAATCGTAAAAATACATCGAGGAATAAAATTCGTGGAAAGTGCCTGGCTGAAAAAGTATATCGATCTGAATACCAACCTGAGAACGAAAGCTACGAACGATTTTGAGAAAGACTTTTTCAAACTGATGAACAATAGCGTTTTCGGTAAAACAATGGAAGCTATCGAGAATCGAGTTGACATACGATTGGTGAG
Organism: Lumbricus rubellus; assembly: GCA_945859605.1. NCBI lineage: Eukaryota > Metazoa > Annelida > Clitellata > Crassiclitellata > Lumbricidae > Lumbricus > Lumbricus rubellus. Next base: position 36,831,957 of record OX243819.1, read on the forward strand.
TGATGAGAAGGAAGCCATCAAGCTAGCCGCGAAAACCAATTACGACAGACGAACGATTTTCGACGAAAACCTCATCGCCGTTCACATGAAAAAGACCAAGTTGTTTTACAACAAGCCGATATATCTAGGGATGTGTATACTAGACGTTAGTAAGACGCTCATGTATGATTTTCATTATAATTACATCAAGGCTAAGTACGGAGATAGGGCCAAGCTATTATTCACCGATACCGATTCTTTGGCGTATGAAATTAAAACGGAAGACTTCTACAAAGATATTTCCCGCGACGTCCAAAGTATGTTCGATACTTCAGACTATCCGAGAGATCACCCGTCAGGTATAGAATCCGGTGTTAATAAAAAAGTGGTTGGTATGTTCAAAGACGAGGCCGCGGGAAAACAGATTGAAGAATTTGTCGGGCTGCGATCCAAGTTGTACTCTTACAAGATGGCGGGTGAAGACTACAAGAAATGTAAAGGAGTGAAAAAGAACGTCGTCAAGAAATCAATCACTCACGCAGATTACAAAGACTGCGTGTTTACGAAAAGACAACAGTCGAGAGCGATGAACGTCATTCGCTCCTATCGTCACGAAATTTACACCGAAGAAGTAAATAAAATAGCTCTGTCCGCTGACGACGACAAAAGAGTAATAATGGACGACGGGATTCATACCCTAGCCTATGGGCACTACACGCTGAAAACTAAACAAAATAAAGAATAATTTACACTAATATAAAATGGATGCGGTAAAAAAAGTGTGTACCAAATGCAAAAAAGAAAAAAGCTTGGACGAATTTCACAAAGATAATGCGCAAAAGAGCGGGTATTACCCCAGCTGTAAAATTTGTAAAAATGCCAAAGTGAAAGAGCTTGCGCACAAATACGCAAGACAGGAAAATAGGGAGATGAAAGACACAAAAGTTTGCAGTCGGTGTAAGGTAAGTCAGAACATATCGGAATACGACAACAATCGATTTCAAAAAGATGGAAAGGCGAATGAATGCAAAAATTGTAGACATAATTATTATCTCGCCTGTGTAGAAGCCCGAAAGCTCATTAGTTTGTGAAACATCTAGATGAAATATTAAAATGAGCTATACAACTGTGAAAAACATAAATGTCGAAGGTGTTATTCTCGCAAATCATCCGTTGACGAATTTTGAACTACTAGATGCCGCGAAAAAGCTCAATATTCCTAATTTCCGGGGAGTATTTCTCAGAGACGAGCTGCCGAAGAAACCTGGCCGGACTGAATGCGGGATATTGAATCTAGACGATTCTAATGGAACCGGCTCGCACTGGGTCGCTTTTTCAAAAAACGGCAAGGACAAAATATATTTCGACAGCTATGGCCTGCCCCCTCCTACAGAACTGGTAGAGTATTTACAGAGTCCCGTGTACTACAATAGCGAGCGCGTGCAGCCCGACAACGAAGTGTTTTGCGGTCATCTATGCCTGCACGTCCTGAAAAAAACATGCAAAGATGGGGTGAGTTTTCAAGAAGTTATAAACAGCCTGCATTGAAAATTATATTCAGATGTAAAAAATGCCTGTTGATAAATTTGGACATACAGATTCAGGATCTACGCAAAGAGTAATTGCTGGAGGAGTTACTGAAAGTCAAGTAAATAGTACTTTTCTACGGCTAGATGGAGCAAACCCGGCGACTGGCGACCTAAATATGAGTGGTCATACTATTAGAGGTCTGCCTACAACGAATACAACGAATACAGCGAATACTCCGGAAGCGGGAATAGATGAGGCTGTGAGTTGGGGGCAAGTAATAGATTTACTGCGGAATCACGACGACGTCCCGACCGACAGTAATCATTTGACGAATAAGAAATACGTCGATGAACAACTTACTTCGAAAGTGGCGGCGGTGGTAGGGCCCGCGGTTAGTGCTTACAGTTCAACTCAACAGGCTATACTCGCCAGATCTCACACTGCAGTTACTTTTGATGTAATAAGATGTGGTACCGCAAGACACGGTATTGAACAGGGTACCGGAACGACTTCTTTCTTCCCCAGTAAAGCCGGGTACTATATCGTTTCGGCGTACATAGAATTTTGTAACAATAATGCTTCCGCGTATGGTACCGTCCACCTGTATAAAAATGGGACGTCGTACATGCAAATTGCGGGCGGAGGGAGTACGAAAGGGTCGCACAACCATTCAATCGGTAGTAACGTAGTTTTTCTAGACGAGTTCGATTACGTCAACATACACGCCTTTTCATCCATCGCTACGAACATTTTGTGTCGTGACTTTTCTGCGGTGTTCTTACGGCCCTAATTAATAAAAATTATTATATTCAAAATGCCTGTTGATAAATTTGGACATACAGATTCAGGATCTACACAAAGAGTAATTGCTGGGGGCGTTACGTTGTCCCAAGTAAATAGTACTTTTCTAAGGATAGATGGGGCAAATCCGGCGACTGGGAATCTAGATATGAATGGCAACTTCATCAAAGGCCTGTCTGTAACGAATAATCCGGATGCGGGAATGGATGAAGCACTAAGTCGGGGACAGGCTATTGCCCTAGTCGTCGATAAAATCACTAATAGCGTCGAGCCTACCGGTAGTAGAGATTACGTTTCGGGTATGAGGGTATCCCCAGGCAATCTAGTGAGAAATACGGCGAGCGGTATTATATATAGGTTCGAAGGAACGGCTGGAGCTATAACAGCGGCCCCAGCATTGTCCCCGAATTGGAGACCTACAACCGGGCCGGCTATTTGTGTGTTGAGAGAGGGTGAGGGAGGAGCATCCGCATTCGTAAGTGGTGGGGCATTCTCGGGCACATTTGCAACGCATGGTGGAGCATTCTCAGGCGCATATGTAATGCATCATCAATTAACGGCCGTTGCTATCAATACGGATTCGGCGTATACGACGTCCTTGGGCTTAATAACTATTCCTCGTACAGGCGTATATCGACTTAGTGGATTCGCGAATTTCTTGATAGGAAATGACAGTTCGAGCGAAAAAAACATCAGGGTTGCGTATGCCAAAGACGATATACATAATCACGAACTTTTTGAATACACGGTGGGTGAGCAAACAGCCGACATCAGAGTATCGCTCGTATTACCAACCGTCGCCATATTTTTCAACGCCAACGATAAGCTGGGTATGAAGGTATCTTCTGTCCTATCCGGAAACACTCCAACAGCCGGTCGCCTTCTTCTCAGGGCGGGAGGCGGACTGCAGGTCGAGTTTTTGTACTAGGTAAGCGTAGATACCTATCGTTCATATACGCACGATAGGTATCTGTAAGTCTAATTATTCTTCATCGACCATTCTATCATGATCTTCAATATACCACACTCATTTTCTGTCCGTCCGATTGAAACCTCAGTAACTTGTCTGAAATCACCACTGCGTATGCTTCCGTATTAGCTGGCGGCGCCGTATTGAACGTGCCTTTGATCTGGATATCGACCACCGATGACTTCAGACGCTCGGATTGCTTGCTCACGTCAAACACCATAATCGGGAACAGATCTTTGAAGTCCGAGGGTGTGATATTGCATTGCGTCATTAGTTCGTCCATTCCATAGTATTTTTCACTGAACGCGGCTGCTGCTCGGTACGCCCGCGAGAATTGTTGATTCGGAAATGATAGATTATAGTCGACAACTGGGTATCGGTCCTGGTTCATCATCACGAACATGTTTTTGAGATCGCAATGATTGAAAATGGATGGATTTTGTTCTTGATCGCCGCTTTTGTCGGTTTGAAACCCCAAGATGATGTACCTAGGTTTCTCGGGTAATGTCTTGACGCTAAGTCGCCAGCTAAAATTAGTCGACTGTGCGACGGAGGTGGTATCGCATTGACGGGCTCTGTACGCAACTGGCAGCGACGCTTTCGATTCGATCGTTTTGTACAATTGCATCTTCTCCATATCCGCGGGAATAACGTGCGGCATGAACCATGAGATTTTGTCTAGCCTAACTTTCCCTGCAGTGTTCGCGGCGGCGGCTCTAAAAATTGCATCATCATCGGCTTTACGAACCAGAGTTAGCGTATGTTTCACGCCAAAAACAACCTTGTCGTAATCATCGCAAAATCCGAAAATATGCTTCAATGGAACTACAAAGCTGAAAGTACCTTTGGCATTTGGTTTTCGAATTATATACGACTGTCTCACGGCGAAACCTTGATTATCTGCGATAGCAGCCGTCGCTCCGCTGTCCTTGTACCACAACTGATTCAAACCTTGAGCTAGTTGAAAATCATTCGGGTATTTGAGTAATCCGAGCATCGTCGTTGCTTGGCCCGGGTAAAATAACGATTCAATTTCCTGATTCGATAGGGCATACGAAATTTGACTGAAAAGATGCATCAGCCCATTATTCGTAAGAGTTGCTACATCGGCATCAACGTAGAAGGTGTTGTCCGCCTTCGTCAATCTACCCTCGAACAGCAGGTAAGATTCTGATGGATGACAAAATAGATCTTGAAGTTCGATGTTTATTCTAATCTCGCCGGAGGTGTTTAGATTCGCCCCCGATATCGGCTCATACTCGTACCATTCGTAGCGTTCGACGCTTTCATCGCTCAATGGTTGTTCGGTAAATCTCAGAATTTCAGATGATTGCATTTTTACTACTACGCGATAATATTTTTTACGCGACCTTCATTCCGGCGCCGTTTAGCGAGCGTACTAAATCTTGTATCGACATGGCGCCGTTCTTCTTCAGACCATCCCCCATCATCAGATTATTAATATTCGAGGTCAACCCAACGCTACCGACGCCACTCAGCCGCTCTAAAATTTGTCTAGTTTCTGGCGTAACAGCCTGTTTCTGAGGAGTAGGAGCAGGAGTAAACAGTTTGGCCACCGCTTTGTCTACTAATCGCTTACCAGCGTCGATTGCGGTTGTTTTCCCAACATCGATGGCCTTTTTCCCAATTTCTTTCGCCGCGTCTTTACTCGCGCTGAGAGCGGTCGCTGCTAATTGTTTGGCGGCGTTCGACGTAACTAGTCGTTTGAAAAATCCCGAAATTGTATCGAATATTCCCGATCCTCCGATAACGTATTGTTTTCTATACCTCCTTCTATTAATGACTTGCATTTTTTCTGCATTTTACAATGTCATCATTATATTTTTGTACGCATCTTTACTCAGCACTTCCTGCCTCAATAACGCGTCGCACATCGCCACGATCTCGTTTCTCACGCCGGTATTGCCTGCTTTGAAGCTTTGAAATCGTAGTTCTAGCTGTTTCGCTAATACGTTTGGATCTTCGGAAATAACGATTACGCCACCCACGCCTTTGCCCACTGTCGGTGTATTACGAGCCCTCTTTTCCCATATCGGTTTGATAATTTCCCGATATTTGACGCTCGCAGATGCTTTGGGTTTGTTAGGATTTTTTGGCTGTCTGATAGCATCCGACGCGAGTAGAATCTCGGCGTAATCGTCTCTATCATTATTATCGTATATCGACGTGTTCGGCTGTTTCATCGTCAACAACTCCCAAAGCCCCGGTGTCCCGCGGTAAGTCTTATTTCCAACCGTCACATCGTCTCCTTGAATAGAAATCGGAGTATCGCCGATGTAGAATTGACCATTTTTTATCGTATTCCGAACGTCGTGTCTACGATTTTTCTATCGGAGGCGTATTGATGAAGGTACTTGGTGGCCACATCACCTAATTCTAAAGTTCTAATATCCTCAGTCGGATCGTCACTATACGCTTCTATCGAGGGATACTGAGGAAATTGAATCTTCAGCGAAGCGGGTAGCGTCTGTAGTGCGTTTGTAGTAGCTATCGAGTTTTCTTTGATGGCGGATAGTAAGACATTTTGCTCTTTGGAAATTGCGGATTGCGAATCGACGATAGGCTTGTACAGCTTGGTTAATTCTTGTTGCAGCCCCGAATCCCCCAATCTCTCCGATAAAAAGTTCTGCTGAATATTCTTCTTGGATTTCAGAAACTCTTCGACTATGAAATTTCTTTTCGCCGGGTCATCTATCTTTAGAAACGACATTTTTAATAAAAAATTTAATGTTTTTCGACATGTTTTCCGGCGTGTTTTTCGACGTGTTTTTCGACATGTTTTTCGACATGTGTAAAAACACAAGTTAGACGTATTTTCAGACATAGCGACATAGGTCTACATAGGTCTACAAAACTCTACAAGTCTACATGACTTCATACATGTTCACGTTAGTCGTCTTTCTACTAGATTCGGTATTTTTCTCAAACATGCTTTGAAAGGACTGCCTGACTTCCTCTCTTCCCCGATCGATGAGTGATTGTTTCGTTTCCTCATCCATCGCGGCTGCCGCAACTTTCGACTTACTTTTGATTTCTTCTTTCATGCCATTGAATTTTTCAATCTCGCTTAGAATCAGAGAATATTCCTCGTCTGAAATGTGATCATCCACGAGTGCTTTTGAAATATGGTCGCTGATCGTGTTGAGCTTCGCATCAGCTAGCGTTTTGATCTTTTCATGCTTCTCCGCCTTCAGGGCGAGCTTTTTACAGATTCGGCCGCCAATTATACTCAATAGCCCCGCACCTAGCGCCGTCCCTTCCATAGCAATAGCGATGGGGGTCGCAATTATGGTGGCCAATACACCGATTCCCGAAATTCCGAGCCCCATCGTGACCGCTATGAGGACGTTGTCTACTATGCCGATTACGCTCACACTTCTATGGTACTTTTGACTCAGCGTTGCTCTTTTGTCTCGTTCTTGCTCGATCTCCTTTTTGATTTCGCTAATCTTCTGAAGTCGATACGTCTGTGCGGACCCTGCGGCTATTTGTATTTCACCTTCTGGCGCAGAGGGCGTTATATTTGATAGGTTTGGATAGAGTTTGATGCCTTCGTATTCCATTCTTTTATTTATTAGCAATATATATTTTTTTACCGTTGATAATTTACGCAGCATAGCGAATCTCCCTGGTTTATCGTTACTGCCGAATCGGAGTTGTTTTGAATGGAAACTATGATATCATCAATCACCGCATCTTCTGAAATCACTCCGTCTAGTAGGCTGCATCGTCGTTCTTTGATACTCTGTCTGAGGGAAACGAGGCAAAGTCCCGCTGACATTTCTACACCGAGTCCAAGCCTTAGCGTATTTGCCGCCTTTGGTTGTATCGTGATATCATTTTGTGCAAAAATCTCCCATCGCAGACCGCCTAGCTGCCTTACTGGGACGCGAGTAGCACCGCTCGTAATCTTCCAAAAGACTGAAACGGGCTGCGTTCTGGCCTCTACCGGTCTAGTTGGTTTAGTTCCAAATTTGTGTATTGGTCTCGACATTTTACATATGATAATTTATAATATCATGCCGAGAATCGGAATGTTTCGAAACGGCGAGTTGGGGCCGAGCAAAAGTCCTTCGCCACTCACATAGCCCGACCCTGTTTTCATGTAAAGCCCGGATCCCATTATCGATGCGCCTTTTTGCCACGGAGACAAGTACAAACCGGATCCGGCCGCTCTTATTTTGCACGCTATGTCACCTTTCTTGACATACATTACGCCCGAACCACTGATTTTATCGACAAGTTTCGATCCAGCCGCAGCACCTAACCCACCTAATGCGCCCTGTGCTAAACTAGGCAGTACGCTGCCAAGAAGGAACCGTCCCGCTGTCGCTAGAAACGGAAGTATGGCGCCTATGAATCCACCTTCGACTTTCTTGTTGTTCTCCAATTGCGTTTTACTCATTTTAATAATCATGCCAGTTCCTTTTTGGTAGGCCACTGCCATTTTATTGATTTGCGCCTGGGTGAGAGCCAAAACGTGTTCGCCATTCAAATCATCGTGCGATAGTTTGATGCTCACGCCGGTTCCCGCTTCAAGTGATCTTTTAATTTTGTCTTGTTGCGCTTCTGAAATATTAACTTTTACGCCCATGTAACGATTCATTTTACTAATAAATTACAAAAACTTTCAAACTTCTCTGATGTGAAATCGAATCGCCAATTCTTCACCTCGAAGATTTAGTAGGTTCCCATGTTGGTCTGTGAGCCTCGTTTCCATCGTTGAAATTGTAGACAGCAAAATCGGGAGATATATCAAATTATGCGGCACTTCGATAATCTTGTAACCTGGACCTACGTTTGGGAAAAAAGAATATATCACGTTTTCCGTAGTTCCGTTAGTGTACGAAGACCCGATAATGTCGCTGGTCACTCTCAGGCTGCTTACACTCATTATATTTACCAAGTCCTCCGATTCATTATAGCCAGCATCATAGACCGATCTGTGAAAACCTAGAACCCTTCCTATCGAATTCTCTGGCGTAAAGTCAACCTGATAATCTCCTTCTATATTTACCACAGACCTCAGCGTATTGGTGTTTGGTGCTATTGAGATACAGTATTCTCCATTTACTCCGTCGTAATGCCCTTTCCCCTTCATGACCCTCTGTATATATTCGTTGATATCCGTTATTTCATAGCAACCCTCTGGAACTTGAATGTTAATCCACGGTGTGTCGTCATCCGGCGAATAGCTGAAGACGTTGTTTGTCGCGTCGATATTTGGAAAAGAATAGTACGTCTCAAGGGCAACTAAGGCCATTTCATATTTCTTATTCTTCTCCAGTTCGAGTAGCGGATTAAACTTCGTTCTGATTCGCGTGCTCTTTTCGTTGAGAAAAATGGAAAATGATGTTTTTGGTTCCGTGTTGCAGGCCGTCTTTTCCGTGTTTTCCGATATCTGTTTGAGAAGCGATGATTCCATTTTTACTATACAATACAATTTTTACAATGGCGGATCCTCGATTATATAAAATTCGTCGAGTCCGCTTCGGTATTTGCCATTGTACTTGTCGCTAGTCAGGTCCAAAACCACGAATCCATGAGGTTGCTCCCATACTCTTTTGCATAGTTTTCTAAATTCATCTTTCGACATGTCTGTACTCACGTAATCGTTGTAAATATGATTACAATTTTTCAGGTCTTGTTTGAACAGGCAAATAAAGTTTGCATTTTCTCTGATTGTTTGGCGCGGTAATTTGAAATAATTCTGGGCGAGGTAAAAACAATCTACATTGCTATGCCTCCCCCGATTATAATACGTTTCACATTTGTTTTGTCGTTCCAATTGAAGATCGTCAAAAATCATCAGGTTCTTCTTTTCGGAGCTCAGATCTCTCGGGTCTGGTACATCGTCGGCGCTCTCAAAGAACTTGGCAATTATATCAGATTTAGCTTCTGAGTTTTTTGCTATTTCCTCCATAACGAGGTCTGGCGACGCATTTTGACCCACGATTTCATCTCGGTGGTCGAACAACCAAACAATCGCTTCTTTCGGCAATTTTTCTTCGTATGCTTTTTTAATAATGCGATATTCCGGTTGAAACAGAGAGGTACCGAATACCTGCAAGTTATTATAATCCAACCAGTCTGGCCTGAGTAAAAGATTGAGAAGAAGCGTTGTTTTTCCACACCCCGATTTCCCAACTATCAAACCACGTATGCTTTTGGGTAACAACGGATTATTGAATCTTTTCGAGAGCGCAGTGCCCCAACTCATATCTCTAATCTCCATTTTTAAAATATATATTATTAAAAAACGAAATGTATTGCGTAAAATGTAAAAAACAGACCCAGACGACAGATGTGCAGAACGCCGTGGCTAATAATGGGAGATCGATGCTCAGAGGTGTTTGCGTCGTATGCGGGAAAACAAAAACTCAATTCGTGAAGGCGCCCGCTGTTGCGCAAGGTGGGGATCTAGTTAGTTCGCTGAACGCTGCCACGAGCAACATTAAGCTACCTTGGGCTAAATTTCCGGGCGAATTACATTTACCAGGCCATCAGTTTACTGGTCCCGGTACTAGACTAGATTTGCGTCTGAATGCCAACGAAACCCCCAAAGATTGGAGCAAACCTATAAACAGGGTAGATAGCGCTGCATACGTCCTGGCATACAATCAACACACTGATACGGCTTCTAGGAATGTCGCTGATAGAGCAATGATAAACCAGTTGAATAATATACCTAATCCAAGTCTGCGGGAACGCGTAGAGAGGGCGATAGTAAAACCCATCTTGTCAGCTAAAACAAGCCTAGGTTTGGGTTTAAAAAAAGCCCAGAATTACAGCAGGACCTGAAATGGACTAATCAATTAGCGAATGAATTACACAAACCAGTAGTGAGAAATTTTAGGACGAGGCGGGTCCGTGTTGGCGGGATTGACCAGATTTGGGCGGCTGACCTAATCGACATGCAGGCTTTCGCTAGAGATAATGATGGTGTGAAATTTCTATTGACCGTCATAGATGTGTTTTCGAAATACGGATGGATCGTTCCATTACATGACAAGAGTGGGAAGTCTACAGCTGATGGGTTCGTGAAGATACTCGGGGGTGGTCGACAGCCAGTCAAAGTTTGGTGCGACAAAGGGAAAGAATTTTATAATAAAAATGTGAAGAATTTAGTCGAGTTGTATTCTACCGAAAACGAGGGAAAATCTTGTATCGTAGAAAGATGGGTGCGTACGATGAAAGAGAAGATGTTCAAATACTTTACGGCTAATTCAACGAGAAGATATATCGATGTATTAGATGAGATGGTTAGTAATTATAATGACACGAGACATTCTTCGATCAAAATGACCCCCGCGAAGGCTAGTATGAAAGTGAACGAAAAGACTGTATTTATGAATTTATACGGCGATGAGATTTCAGAGCCTATTACACCAAAGTTTTCAATCGGCGATCGAGTCAGAATAACTAGAAAGAAGAATATTTTTGAGAAGGGTTATACGACTAGATGGGTGGAGGAGGTTTTTGTAGTATCTCAGGTTCAATACACAGATCCGCCAACTTACAAGATTACTGATTCTGCGGGCGAGGAAATACAAGGCTCTTTTTACGACCAGGAGCTACAGAAAACAACTCAAGAAATATTTAGAATCGAAAAAGTGATTAGGAAACGCGGGAAGAAATCACTCGTGAAGTGGTTAGGCTACCCAGACTCGTTCAATTCTTGGATTAATAACGAAAACTTGATGACATTGTGAGACGATTATGAAAAAATATGTCGTGTTTGGAGAAAAAATAATAATATTCGATTGATCCAAAGACGATTATAAACCAACGGTGTAAAATCGTTTGCGATATTGTAATCCCGTATCTACGTCGTAGTCCACTCACGCTCTTGCATCACACGGGCATGAGTTGCCATTGCATTGTCAATTAACGACGATGATCTCGTTGTCGATCAAACTAACATCACATGGGGGTGAGTTGCCATTGCGTTGACGACGAACGACGATGGTCTCGCATGGCCCTTGTTGTCGATCCGGCTGTGGATTCTTGCATGAGCATTCATCGTCGTAGCATCCGCGGGTGTGGGCGTCAACTTTAGCAATGAACTTCGCTATCCACCGTCTTGTAAAATATGCATGCTTGCCGCTCCGCTCGGCGATTTTTCGTAATTCAGTAACAGTTTTCTTCGAGTAGTCCATTTTGTATACGCCGGAGAAAAATTTTTTACTTTTTTTTTTTTAACTTTTTTTTTACTTTTTTTTTTTTTTTTACTTTTTTACTTTTTTACTTTTTTACGCCAGACATCGAATTTGAAAAAGTAAGGCTATATTGGTCAAACTGCGCGGGCACTCAATTTTTTTAGGCTGGTATTGGTCAAATGGGCGAAAATCAAGGCTGTACTGGTCAAATGGGCGAAAATCAAGGCTGTACTGGTCAAATGAGTCAGCCGCCTTATTAGCCCTCTACTACCTAAGACTAATGAAGTTCACATATGGACGCGGTTGACCCCGGTCAAATCCCGGTGATTAAATTGCATTTACAGCTGGTAGTACTATAGCCACATTTTATAAATGATGCGCCAAAATCAACATGATTATCTTTATTTTTACACATGAGCTTCTCGCACGATTTAAAACAGGAGACGGTTTACAAAATGATAGCAAAAGAAGTAGTTAGTAGTTATAATAATGCTAGTAGGTAGTAGTAGTAGTAGCAGTAGTAGTAGTAGTAGTAGTAGTAGTAGTAGTAGTAGTAGTAGTAGTTGTAGTAGTAGTAGTAGTTGTAGTAGTAGTAGTAGTGGTAGTAACAGTAGTAACAGTAGCAGCAGCAGTAGCAGTAGAAGTAGCAGTGGCAGTAGTAGTAGCAGCAATAGCAGTAATATTGAAATAGTAAGATTATTACATATGTATAAGCAGACAGAATTATTGTCTCCCCCATATACAATTATATATATAGCACATACAGTCATACATGCAGGCCATACATAATACATGTATATATTCTGAACGGTTACGCACACAGTGCACATTCGGTGAATGTCTTAAGCACAACTTAAAGATTATCTGCTTGCCGCCAGCTGTTATCTGCCCAACCTCGATGAATGACGGTAACGTTTATTAAGTGTTGGCAAAACTCATGATGTCTGGTTTTTCATATCTACATTTTATTCTTGCTGCCGCTTATTTATGACATTCATGCGAGCAAGCTGTTGATGTCTAAGTTACAGTCACCACTACTGATACATCTACCACCAATATGAGTACTTACACCACCAGCCCTAAAACCGCAACCACCATCACCACGACCACCATCACCACCATTACGGCCACCACCACATCCATTATCACCATAACCACTACCACCACCACTATCACTATCACCACCACCACCACGACCACCATCACCACCACCATCATCACAACCATCACCACCACCACGACGACCACCACCACCATCACCATCACCATCACCACCACCACCACTACTACGGTTCCCTTATTGCATCAATTTGTGATTTTATTATAACAATATAATAGGCCTATTCATTATTATCAATATCATTATTATTGTTATTATTACTACCATCAGTATTATTATTATTATTTTATAAATATTAGAATTACTACTATTTAAATAAGTAAACCATTTCACTGGAAGAGAGTGATGCAGGCTTTCGTCTCAGTGTACATTGTACATGTCTGATCTTTGGCGCCTTACTCCTCCTAAGTACAACATTTATTTCCTTCTAAAAAAATTCCTGCTTCGATCCAAACAAAGTGTCGCTTAACGCTCAGATGTGCATCATGTTTCATTGCTCGTCTGACGCTCTGCACTAATGGACGAATTGCGTCCGATGTTTGGAATGTAAATAATCCAATCCACTCGCATCCTATCTAAACCAAACCACTCCAGCATACATTCCAGTCAGGGAACTTGTATGTACGTAGCATCGTAACAGCTTGCACCGAAATCTTGTCTGCGGTTCTAAGCTAAAAGCAACGAATTCCGACATTGGACTGATCAATGTTTTTCAACAGGGTTACTTTAAAGGAATTTTTATAGCTGTACAATCCCTTCTATCCCTTCCAATCCTTTGTGGTAAACAACTTGCAATCGGATGACAATGACATTTTTAATATTTTGTTAACGGCGCGGAAGTGCTTTTACACAACTGCAAATCCATTTTAGAGCCGCACATTTTTGTGTAGAACTGCATGCTAAAAACGTTGATGTTCAATATAATGATCAGTTCACAAAGCAATAAATTTTACGGTGAAGGTACGAATAAATTATCCTCACTCTTCTAGGTAATTTGTTACATCCATTGCTCCCTTTCGTGCTAGTCCAAGTGATAATCTCTCCTCGTTTATTTGGTCTATATATCCAACGTAGTAAGCCTTATTGGTCTGATTTTATCACTGATTATCAGGGCTGCTTTTAAGGAATTTTTAGAACTGCACAACCCATTCTTTCTTTTCCAATCCTCCATGGTAAATTACTCAAAAACGGAGGAAAGTTACCTCTTAAAACTAGTTTTAACGACAGAGAAGCGCTTCTACAACTGCACAAATCCATTTACAACTGCACATTTTGTGTAGAACTGCACGTTAAAAAAGCTCTGGCCTTTATTGGTTTTTCATTCGAGTCGTGCGTAGCCTATAGTGCATTACATCGCGTGGGATTCTCTCAACTGGTATTCTTTCTAGGAATTCAAACGATTGGAGTCTTCTTCATTGAACGACTTTGTCTAACAGAGTTGTCTAAAACAACTTTAAAACCTGTTTTAGTTAGTTTACTCATTCTGTAGTGTACTTATTCTGTAGTGTATTTATTCTGTAGTGTTCTTATTCTGTAGTGTAGCCTACTTATTCTGTAGTATACTTATTCTGTAGTGTATTTATTCTGTAGTGTATTTATTCTGCGGTACATTTATTTTGTAATGTGCTTTTTCTGTGTTGTAGGCCTACCTATTCTGAAGTGCACACATCCTTTGACTGAGTTCGCAGGGGATTTGAGTGGAGCAAAAAATCTTTAAAGCCTGATGAGAGTTTGAATCGTTGAACTCTGGGGTCGTCAGACTAGCATTCTTACCACTAGGCTATAACACACTCAAGTTGCCGAGTGTATACTATCTACTGCCTTCGGACAAAGGAGCCAGTAGACAGAACTCTCTCTCGTCACTTGTCTCGCTCTCAAGGATCCGTTCAACTGCTCGTTTATAACGTTATTGGAATGAGATAATAAGTAAAATGCTTTGGAGGAAAAGAATGATGAATTGGAAGTTGTGGTGGAATGTGAGGAGGAGATAAGGAAGAGGAAAAAGAGGAATGGAAAGATTTGAAGGATGTGGTTCAGTGGGAGCACGAATATGGTGGAAGAGGAGGTGGAAGAATTAAGAGTAATGGGAAGACTGCGGAGGAATGGAAGCAAGAAGATAGGGTAAGAGATGGAGTAGGAATTGAGAATAATGGAGAATGTGGATGAATGGGAACAAGGAAATGTTAGAGAAGAGGTGGAGAATTAAGAGAATGATGGGTGAATGTCGATGAATGAGAACAAGGAGATAGTGGATGCGGAGGTGGATGAATCAAGATTAGTGGAAGAATGTGGAGGAATGGGAACAGGGATACAGAGGAAGAAGAGGTGCAAAATTAAGAGTAATGGGAGAATATGGAGGAATAAGGATAAGGAGATAGTGGATGGATGAGGTGTAAGAATCATAAATTCCATAGGACGCTAAGTAGATAGATAGAAGAATTGAGAGCAGTGAGAGAATGTGGAGGAATAGGAACAGGAAGATAATGGAAAAGGAGGGGATAGACCTAAGAGTGATAAGAAAATGTGAGGCATGGAGAACATGGAAATATGTGAAAGAGGACTTAGAGTAATGGGGAAAATGTGAAGAATTAGGGACACAAGAAAGAGGAAGAAGAATTAGGAGTAATGATAGAATGTAGAGGAATGGGGGGGGGGAAGAGAGAGAGGAGAATGAAGAGGAAGATGACTGCGATGGAAGGAAAAGAAGGAAGAAGCGATAGATGGCAAAGTTGAACGTCGGGTAAGTAATTGACCTATTTAGTCTGATTAAATGAACTCAACAACCTCAGCAACCTCTGCCTTCATTATTAACAGCAAGTTACAACAGTCACCGAGCAGCTGCATTAGTTAACATGCTCAGCACAACATGGTAAACAACAGTTGCTATAGGCAACGGCTGTCATACCATGAAACTGCATCCACAGTTTCGTTTGTAGAGCTACGGAATAGCGTTCCTAACAACGGTTGCTAAGCAACAGCTACCATCACCAGCCCTCCACTGCCAAGCAACAGCTGCCTAGCAACAGCTGCCAAGCAACAGTTGCCAAGCAGCAGCTGCCAAGCAACAGCTGCCTAGCAACAGCTGCCTAGCAACAGCTGCCAAGCAACAGCTGCCTAGCAACAGCTGCCAAGCAACCGCTGCCAAGCAACCGCTGCCAAGCAACCGCTGCCAGGCAACAGCTACTAAGCAACAGCTGCCAAGCAACAGCTGCCAAGCAACAGCTGCCAAGCAACAGCTGCCAAGCAACCGCTGCCAAGCAACAGCTGCCAAGCAACCGCTGCCAGGCAACAGCTGCCAAGCAACCGCTGCCTAGCAACAGCTGCCTAGCAACAGCTGCCTAGCAAACAACGACTCTCAATTTCAACTGCTTGGCTGTGACAAAACGTTTTTACAGGACGGTTTCCATAGCAACAATCACAAGGTTACTACTACACAGCCGTTGCAAACAATTCTGGTCGGCAACAACAACAGCAACAATCGATGGCAACCGCTTCCACTTCCACATAAACACCAACAAGCTTCATAACTGAAGTGTGGCTTTCCCGCCACATGGCACACTCCCCTGCCTTTCACTCTCCCACCTCCTCCTCCACAACAGCTCACTACACAATTCCCCTAAGCAGGCACGCAGGCAGACAGGCAGGCAGACAGGCAGGCAGACAGGCAGGCAGGCACGCGGGTAGGCAGGCAGACAGGTAGGCAGACAGGCAGACACAGACAGACAGGCAGGCAGACACTAACAGCCAGACACAGACAGCCAGACAGAGGGGTGCGATGTTACAAAGGCGACACCCACGGCACTTATGAGCCCTCCCTCTCCAAACGCCTGATTAAGATGCGGGGAAAATGGAAGATCTGGAAGCAAGTGCGCACATGTATAATTGGCCGAACACAGTGTGATAAAATTTCTTCCGCCAGAGGGCCACAGACTAAAAATACTAACAAGAGCAACAACGCCAGGGTCACGTGAACAGAATATATGGACCGATAGACAACCTACTTCCAAAACACATGAAGAGGCTGACCCATTATATACAAATATGTAGAGTATATATAATATATATATTACATATAATTATATAGACTAATCCGGAAATTGTAAAAATATATTCAGGCACATTTATCGGTAAAAGACTGACATCTGAGTGTGAGAGAGAAAGAAAGAGTTAGAGAGAGAGAGAGAGAGAGAGAGAGACAGACAGACAGACAGACAGACAGACAGACAGACAGACAGACAGACAGACAGACAGACAGACAGACAGACAGACAGACAAACTGTCTGTATGTCTGTCTGTGAATATAGAGAGGCACATACATGTAGACAGACACAAACAGAGGCAGAAAGACAAAGAGACATTGAGACAGATTCACACGCAGAGACGGAGAGGGAGAGGCAGAGAGACATACAGATGTACAGACAGAGACAGACAGACAGACAAACAGACAGATAGACAGACATGATAGACATACAGACAAACAGACATGCAGACAGACATGTCACTGTGCTTTTGCGCCAGCACTATGCGTTCTACGCATAGGCGTAGGGGACATTTCAGAAGTGGGGGGGGGGCAAAAGTTAACTTTTGCTCGTAAAATCTGACGACCTTTTTTAGTCGTCCGGTCGAAATTGCCCGGATATTTATTCCTGGTCTACTTGCCCGAAAACCAGACTTGCCTGAAATTTGAGGAGGGGCATTTGCCCTGTGGACCCCCCGTCTCCCAAACATTATGTGTTCTACAGGTCTGCGAGTTAATACCACAAGCCTCGGACGCTAATGAATAGGAGTGGTTTAAAGATGGCGGCTCTTCTAATGTTTTCTTTGGCGAGGACGGTGATGGAAAGGGCCGTCTGGGTGCGTGTGGGGTCTGAGCATATGGGTTCGTTTTCAGAATGGATCGAGTACGGTGCTGCTTTCAGCGTGTGTGACCTTCGTGACCTCTGTCGATGATATTCTACGAGTTCCGCGCATTCCACTTGAGCTAATGTCAAAACACATTTCATCTTGTCTTCTCCGTGTCTCTCTGCATGTCATTGCGTCCTTTCTGTGTGTGTCTCTTTGTCTATCTGTCTCTATCTGTAAACTTATGTCTATCTGTACGTGTGTCTGCCTGCATGTCTTTGTTAGGCCTATAATTATGTGCTTTCTTTCGGTCTGCCTGGTCTGGTCTATCTGTATGCAACTATGCATACCTTTGTATATGTTTGGTTTACATGTATATTTGTGCTTCTCCTCCAGTCTGTGTGTTTGTTTGGATGCATGTCCTTATGTCCATTTTTTGTCTCTCTGCTAAGCATTGATGTATGGATAGATATCTCGTCTTTAGAGACCAGAGAATTTTAGGCCTAATGAGCATCGGGTGTAACTTCAGCGAAAATAAACACGACTTTTGACAGTCTTCATAGTCTATAGCATATTATAGTGATATAGTCTACGTGTGTATCCGGGCAGAGCAGTAGGCCTATTTTTTGTCTGCCTTTATGTTTTTTGTGCTTTAGAATCGTGCCTGTAGTGCATTGCGTTGGATTCAGTCAGTTTTGTTGTCAGTCTCGCTGGTTGTTTAACTTCAAACTATCGGAGTCTTTGTTCAACGACTTTGTCTGACAGGGTTGTTTCGCTATTTAATGTTTGTCTATTGTCGAAGTTTCTCATTTTCTGTAGGCCCTACTAGTCTTGAAATTCCTGCGATCTATTGTAGTCAACTCATATCTTCAGTAAGAACTCCATTACCATCTTGTTTTCGCATTGTCAAGTATTCTGATCCAAATAATGAAATCGTTTGCATCATCGACCCGTATATTACTTTATATTGGTTTGTATTTCATCTTGATTCAATATTATTGAACTCGAAACCGTTGATACGCTAAGGTCCGATTCTTGTAATTTTGTAAAGCAGGAGACTTGAAATTGAAGAGGATTTTTATAAAACCTAAGATATGGTCGAGGGATCAATTTAAATAATTGAAATTATCATAAAATATTTGTATAATGGAACGACAAGTTAAAGACGACTAAGTACTGATACTAGTTGTATTCACAAGATTGACCGCTGCAACTCACTGCTAGGTCTGCTTTTCTCTTTTTCTGTCTCTGTCCTCAGCACCTACTGGCATCTATGTCTACATCTCTCTGTCTCACTCTCTCTTTATACAACTCTCTGTCTGTCTGTCTCTGTCCGTTACTCTGCCACTACTTTATGTCTCTACCACTGTATCGGCTTCTGCTTGTCTTATTCTTTCAGCTTCTCCGTCTCGCTAACTGCCTGCCTTTTTTCCTGTCTGTCTGCCTATCTTTCTGTCTGTCTGCCTCTCAGCAAACTATAGGCCTATACACGTGTGCGTCACTGAATGTTGGTTTCTTGGTGTAGGCTATTTCTTTCTTGCCTATAATCTCGGATAGCCATGGCATGTCGAGTTTACACGATCGCGTCCAATGATTCAAGCAACGTCTAATTAGTAAATTAGGACAAACGATTGGAGGCCTGCCAATTAGGAGAGGAAATATCTTGCAACATCGACCGAAATAATTAATGACCGGGTCACAAGTTGTTCTGCTTGTTAGGACTCTAGATGTCGCTGTGCTATGTCGTAATTGCATGTGAACGCCGGTGTACAAGAAGGCTACTTATTGGAACACGGAGGCGCTGGTTCTAGTTTCTTAGATTTACGCAGCCATTTAAATAAGTTATGACAAGCTTTAATTCAAGAAATCTGGGTTAGTGAGAGAGCATGAACACCTAGGCAAACTGAATTGCTATAATTTCTTTAAATAATTAATTTTAATAAATATTTTAATTGCGAAAATCGAAAATAAGATAGAATGAAAGTCAGCGAACACGAAGACATAGGCTAACATGCAGAGGAAGAGAAAGCAGACAGAGACATAGCTTTACTGCTTGACCGCTACAATGAATAAATAGATGAACGATTGAGTCGGATTGACTGAACGAGTGAATGAATGAATGAATGAATGAATGAATGCATGCATTAACGAATGAAGAGATGGATGTATGGACGAATGATATGAATGAAGGTATGAATGAGTAAATTCATGAATGAACAGAGAAATGAATTGATGAATAGTTGAATAGATGAGTAATGAATAAATAAAAGAATGAATGAACTGATGAATTAAAGAATGATTAAGGAATGATTAAGGAATGAATTATTTAGTTAATGAATTAACGAATAAATCAATTTCTTCATCGATGAATAAACGAATAAGTGAATTAATGAAATAATAAATAATTATTGGTTAAAACCTCTGCTTTAGAGGAAGATCTTCCTCACCTTTGACTGGACCGTCATCGTTTTTAGATGGTGCGCCCAGCCTAGAAGATCGAGGCGCTGAGGACACCGTCTTCTGCCGCTGGAGCGGCATCCGAGCTTCCGTTCTCGATGCCGCCGGCGAGTGAGACTTCTCACGTCTTCTGGCCAGGAAGCCAGTGGAGCGGCTGGGAGAAGCGGATGGATGCCTGAAAAGCCTCTCCTTCATCGTGCCTCGCTCAGACTGGGCCGCCAAGGACGATGTGGGTGCAGAGGTACTTAGTTCGTCGCTAGCGTCGCATGGTCTGGATTCTTCCAAGTTATCGGGGCAGTTGTCCCGTGGGTGAACATGGTCTTTCTGATGAGCCTGACCTTTCTGATGAGCTTGACCTTTCTGTCGACCTTCGTCCTGATGCTGCCCGTCAGACTTAGAATGACCTTCGCCTTTGGATTGACCTTCACTCTGCCGGTGCGCCTTCAGCTTGAAGCTCTCTCGGCGCGTGTGAATAATGTCCTTGACCTTGCCCCAGGCGGCTCTTGCCCTTCGACCGGGTTCGACCCCGTGCGACTGGTTCACATCTTGACCTTCAGGGGTCTGACCCGGCCCCGTGATCGGGCTAGAGGGCGTGCTCTTTGACGTCTTGACCTCTAGATGAACTCCAGCTGTGGATGACTCACCACCTGCCGGCATTTTGAAACTCTTGGACCTTACGATGCCACGTTGGGATGAACCTTCAAGAACGTCCGAACCGAATCCAGCCGGTTGATCCGCCTGTCCAGGGCATTCCTTGAGAAGCGTCCCTGAATCACCATCTGGAAAAAGAAACCTCTCGTCCTCGTTCATTCCACCATCCACCTTCTCCACTTCCTCTTCCATCTTTCGAGGACTCTGAGGACTGGTGGAGTCGATGCTACAGGAGCGTTGCAGTCCCTGACTCTTCTGTCCTTGACCGTTCAGTCCATCGTCGACCCAAGCGAGCGGGACCTCAGCCTCCGCTTCGGTTCCCATCGGTTCACTCTTCACGGAACTCGGACTGCTTGGACCTCGCTCCACGACCGATGGATCGTCCTTTCCCTGGACGCTCTCCGACCGAAGCGTCTCTATGGCAACGTCGTTCAAGGCCACGATCGTAGAGAACCTCTTGGACTTCCGGTTCTTCATCTTCCCGGCGTCCCTTGCGGCGGCGGAATCGTCTTCCGTCTTGCGCGGAGACGCTTCCGTCT
This sequence comes from Lumbricus rubellus, assembly GCA_945859605.1. Classification (NCBI taxonomy): domain Eukaryota; kingdom Metazoa; phylum Annelida; class Clitellata; order Crassiclitellata; family Lumbricidae; genus Lumbricus; species Lumbricus rubellus. Next base: position 36,853,026 of record OX243819.1, read on the forward strand.
TTCCGGTGAAAACCTTCTTCATCTGTTCCCACTTCGCCTGCAGCTTCTTCGACTTCTTCCGTTCGCACGCTGGTAGCAACGCCTTCTCGCCTCCCGCCACCTTACTCCCTCCGTCATAGTGCTCCACTCCATTCACAGCTCCACTTCCGTTTCCGGTTCCTGCTCCATATCCGGTTTCGACGGAGTGGCTTCTCCTGGGTGTGGATTCGACCCCAAGAGATGACGAGAGACAGACGGCCTCACCGATGTCGAAAGAGAAACTCTGCAGACACGTAGACACCGATCGCTTCGTGGACCTCATCCCCTGCAAGCGTCTCGACCTCGGCGGTTTCGTCTCCGACTGCAGAACCGAATTCTGGTAGTTGACCAACGATCGGGTGGTTCGCAGAAAGTCGCACCTTCGCTCCAGGGACTTGTTCATGCGAAGGACCTGGTCGAGCTGCTCCAGAACGATCAGCAGGTTGCTGAGGTGTAGCAGTCCACCTCCGCCTTCGATGGTGTCTTCATTGACCGATTGACCAGCGGCGGACAGGAGAGATGGTTTACGCTGACGTCGAGTCGAGCGTTTAATCCGAAATGGTTTGTCGAGAAGGATGAACCTCAGAGGGTCCTCGAACTGCCCCAGCTGCTCCACATCGCAGATATTCGCGCTCGCTTCCGGTGGTGAATTATGCGTCATAACCTGAAGATCGCCTCCTATCACTTCCGGTAATAAATTCACCGTCGATTCATCCATATCCGAATTTCGCGGCAATTCAACTGCATGTGAGTCGATTGTCGCTGATCCAGTGTGGATTGGCGGCGATGGATGAAGAGATCCTGGGAGGAGGAGGAGGAGTGTAACCTCTGCGGATAATGATGATGATGCAGGATCCTCTTTTTTTTCTTCCGTCCTTCCGTCGTTTGTGGGGGAGGGGGCTGCTGGGTAATCGATGCCGGTGCCTTTAATCTTTCTGCAGGCGCCGTCTGGGATAAGTGATGGGGTCGGCGGGTGCACGGATTGCCCATCTCCAACTTCAGCAACTGATTCTGTGCAGCATCCAGTGTACCATCTATCGAAGGCCGCCAGAGCATCGTGACTATCCGCATCCATCCTCTTCTTGCTCTTCCCCTCCTTCTTTTCCTTCTCCTCCTCCCCTTCTCCTCCTCCTCCTCTAATTCTTCCTCCTCTTATTCCGTTTTTCCTGTCTCCTCTTGTCTCTTCCTACATCCACTCCCTCCTCCTCCTCTTCCTCTTTCTTCTCCTCTTCCTCTTCTTCTGTTTCCCCTATTCCTTCATCCCCTTTCTGCTCCAACGCGCTTCCTCCTCTTCAACTCCTCCCTCTCCTCTTCACCCTCCTCTTCCCTCTATTCCTCTTCCTCCTTTACCTTCTCTTCCTTGTCCCTCTCACTAATATCCCGCTTTATTTCCTTTCACTTTCACTCCTCCTCCTTTTCTTCCTCCTCCTCCCCTCCTCCTGTTTCCCCTGTTCCTACTTATCTTAAACTTCCTCCTCGACCTTCCCCCAAAAGCGATTTCTTTGTTCGAGACACCAAGACTTGGTTTAATTTAAAAGGTAACGTAAACCAAACCAACTGAAAAGACAAGAAAATAATAACTTCGTTAAGTTCACACAACAAATGCGTTTAAAAATCTAAGCTTACAATTATGGTGCAAATCTGAATGATGTGACATCATCGTCATCGTCATTGTCATCGTTATCGTCATCATCATCATAGTTCGATGCGTACGCGTACCTTATATAAGGTACGCGCATAATACGTGCGTACCTTTCAAAGAATAAAATACGCGTACCATACGCGTATTTTATTTCTCAGTAGGCCTATTATTATATGTCAGTGTTTAGCCTATGTCATTCAGACTTTGTAACTTTGTGACTTGTGAACGGCCTGAGGTGATTTTTTGTGATTATATAACATTTTAAGGCTTTAATACTTGTAAATGAGTAGGCCTATGTTACACCATGGCATGGCATGACTAATCAATAATCCATGACTTATAGCATGTGTCACGGTTAAGTGTTGTACCGTACCTTTTACGTACCCTTCAATAAGGTACGTTAAAATACGTACGAACCTTTCAAAGAATAAAATACGTACCATACGTACCCTGAAACTATGATCATCATCATCATCATCTTCGTCGTCGTCATCATCATCATCATCATCATCATCGTCATCATCATCACCGTCATTGTCCTCTTTATTATCAAGGATCATCGGACAAGACATCATCATAAAAGAGGAAGAGGGTGGAGGAGAACGAAGAGGCGAGGAGAAAAGGAGGAGGAGGAGGAGGAGGAGGAGGAAGAAGAAGAAGAAGAAGAAGAAGAAGAAGAAGAAGAAGAAGGAGTAAATAAAGAAGGTAGGGGAAGAAAGGGACGAATGAGAAAGAGAAGAAATAAAAGGAGGAAGAGACAAACGAAGAAAGGACTGCATGGAAAAGGTAAATACTACATAGTTATGGACAAGATAAAGCAGGTGGAGGAAGGAGCAAAGCAGGAAGAGTAGGGAGAGGGAGATAGGCAAAGGGGCAGGGCAGGCGTCGGTAGCGTTAACAACGACACGTTTTTTTCTGCCTCCTTATCTCTTTATCTCTAACAATTCCACTGCTTCTGGGGTAATATAAGACCCTCGGTCTTGACCCCTTTTACCAGGTTCTAGCAAATTCAATTACCCGGTATCACTCCTCCCTCCAGTTGTTGTCACGCATATATCCTTCGCCGCTGGCTTATCGAAAATAACAATTCGCAGTCTGAGATACGCAGAGCCCAAGAAAACAAAGGCGCTATAATTATACAGCCCATTACTTGTGTCCAATTGTCACGAACGCATGAATTCGGAAATGGCGATATACAAATGACTTGCTACATTACAAAACATTAAATCGCATTACAGTACGCAATATACATGTACAAGCTAGAGTCGGGAGCGCCTCTGAGTAGTTCCCTGGAAGAAGCGCTATATAAATTCTTGAATGAACGAATATTGTAATAGGCCTATGTATTCCTATGATGTATGTGTAACATGTACATAACACGCAGTTTACATTTCATATATCTACCCATAGTTTCACACGTTGCAGCCTATGTAAAGAAATGGCAAGAGAGGATATTTTAAGCTTAATATGCTACTTACTTGCGCCATAGAGAATTTTACTCTCACTACCCCTTCTTAATAAGAGATAAGTAAGTAAGCAAGTAAGTAATAGTTATTAGCACAAGATAAACGCTCTTCCCGTACAAAGACTACACGTATAGGCTTACAGCGGTGAAAAGTATAATATTCAGAAAAAAACTTGGTAAGGAGGGATATAATACTCGAAAGCACAAGGGAATTATATTATCTTCACTTAATTTAACTTAAGCACACGAGGGAGAATGTTATTTACGTGCACAGATAAGGTCGGACGAAATGTGTGTATTAGAGTTGAATCCAGTCTCGAGCCATGTAATGCACTAATGCACGAGACACGTGCGTACATTCATAGCTTCGGCTGCACACGTGCGCTCAGTAATGTTTTCAAATCAAGATAAAATTATTGTGCATTTGAAATGAAGGATAAAAACATGTACGCACAGCGCATTAAATCCAAATAATGGGCACACGAAATAGGTTAATAGATATATCAACACACATTATCGCACATTATAGCATCCCTTCTTTGTCTCTGTCTTTCTCTCTCTGTGTCCGTCTGACTCTGTATCTTTCACTGTCTCTCGCTCACTCTTATCTGTATGTCTGGCTGCCTGTTCAGCTCCCTCTTTTTTGTCTGTCTGTCTCTCGCTGTCTCTCTCTGTCTCGCTCTGTCTCTCTGTCTCTCTGTCTCTGTCTGTCTCTGTTTCTGTCTGTCTGTCTCTCTATCTCTTTCCCTCTCTCTGTCTCTGTAATACGTGTCTGTATATTTGTATATGTACATGTATACGTATGTGCATATATAGGCTATGTGTATATTTATATATGCTACGATGCAAAGCGTATATTTATGCTGTAGTGTATATTTTTGGAATTTTTGCGAATTTCTTGATAAAGGGTTATTGAACGGGCTCTTAACTTTACTGCCAACCAACGTTCGACGCTATCGCATCAGACACATTTTGTCGGAAATTGTGGCCTACCGTCAGACAAACCGCATTCCCTTTGGCTTTCCGTTACGAGACATTAAAGGCGGACACTCAGAAGTTGGGGTGGGGAGGCTTAAAGGACGTGCAACCCAGTAAATTTGATATTCTTTTATCCCTGCTAGTTCCCTGCGTTTCATCATTTATAAGCTTACCAATCATTCTTATCCGAAATACTGCAATCTTCATTAACTGACCAGTTACCCCATTTCTTACAGTCTAATTTGAATTTGTAATTTTTGTAGCGCTGGCGAATAATGCGCAACGTATGAACCGTCGGCGATCTTATAATTATTATCTTAACGACAGTGGACAAGTAAGTAGAAATGTAGAGTTCGAAATTATTATTTTTATCATTATCATTATCGATATCAATAATTATCATTATCATTGTTATCGATGATCGTCTTGGTTATCGTCATCCACAACAACACCTCCACCACCACCACCACCACCACCACCACCACCACCACCACCACCACCACCACCACCACCACCACCACCACCACCACCACCACCACCACCACCACCACCACCACCACCACCACCACCACCACCACCACCACCACCACCACCACCACCACCACCACCACCACCACCACCACCACCACCACCACCACCACCACCACCACCACCACCACCACCACCACCACCACCACCACCACCACCACCACCCCACCACCACCACCACCACCACCACCCCACCACCACCACCACCACCACCACCACCACCACCACCACCACCACCACCACCACCACCACCACCACCACCAAGCAGCTACCGAGTCCCACGAAACAGTTGACCCACAGCCATGACAGGCTCTGCTACCAGATACTCTACCAGACACTGTGCTACCAGCCACTATCATACCAGGCATAATTTGCTAGTGGTAGAAGATCAAGAGAGATATCCGGTACAGGACCTGGTTATCACGTGATACTAACCGTATTGTTGAACTTCGGTCTGAGATGGATCGAGAGAGCAGAGTAGAGCTGCTGGTCACACAGCACGAACGATGGAAGGAAAATAATTCACCAGAACAGCCACGAGATGGCGCTGTTCGTTCCCTCCGTCAAAGAAAGTCAGCAGCAGCAGCAGCAGCAGCAGCAGCAGCAGCAGCAGCAGCAGCAGCAGCAACATCACCGGGTCCTGCATCGGCATCAGCAGCAGCAGCAGGAGAGGCAGCTGACGATGATGAAGATGGAAGGAAGAAAGGAAGGGAGAGAGAGGAGGGGAGGGCTGTTACGGTGCGGCGCTGGTATCGCTTCGTGATAAGCTGGCCTTGGTCGAAGCTCAACAATTACTGCGGGTGTGAGCTGCATTCGGCACCCAGCGTAATAATTGTTCCGAGACAGTTACCATGGCTGCTAAACGTGCAAACAATTTCTGCCATGTTTATCCAAACTGTAAATCCGTATATAGTATTAAACTAATTAAACTGTATGTTTTCGAGAATGTCTATGTCAGAATTTGTACCTACATTTATATGGGTACATAGTACAATCTCTTGCCCATTGAGCCGGTTATGGAGACTTGCATTGCCCTGGGTGTGGGTGGGGGGTGGGAGCATTGGGACACCGCATCGCTGAACTTACCTTCACAGTTCGACTAGCACTGCGAGAAGCGCTATATAAACATGCATACACGATCAAATACACCAACACCACCGTCCGGTGACAAAGCACGTGCACAAAACAACGGCATGGATCAATGGTCGTTACAAATTTACAAGGATTCGAAACAGCAGCCTTCTGACCGGATACATGGAAAGGCGTCTTTCCCGAAATAATCATGATTATTATAATATAGAACTGTATGGGCTTGCATTTCTTTCACCTTCTAAACAATAGTCATATCATAATGTTTCTTATAGAACTTTTCATGCAAGGCGATTGTAGGATACTGGTTACATGTCGTGCGGTCGCAAAAGGCAAAACATCATCATTAAAATTTACAACACTTGACTAAGAAGTCGGAACTGTTTTAGTCAATAAACCCGATTGCCAACAACACCCGAGGAGTCGTATAGGCTGCGGACTTCCTGAGATCCGACCTTCGACTCCACCGTTCCTTCCTTCCTTCATTTTCCTGATTCTTCCTCCTATACTTCACCGGTTCCATCTCTTCCTCATCCTTTTTCTCGACCTCATCTTTCCATCATCTCTCCATCTCGTCCTCTGTTTCAGCATCTTCTTCCTATTCCTTCTCCTCTTCCTCCTCCTCATCATGCTCCTCCTCCTCTTCCTCCTCTTCCTCCACCTCCTCCTCCTCCTCGTCTTCTTTCTTATTCCTCCTTTTAATCCACCTCCTCTCATCGTTCCCTCATAAAACTCCCCATTTCCTCCTCTTTCTCCTCTTCCTTCTCCTCCTCTTCCTTCTCCTCCTCCTCCTCCTTCTCTTCTTCTTCTTCCTCCTCCTTCTCCTCCTCTTTCTCCTCTTTCTCCTTCTCTTTCTCCTCCTCCTCCTCTTCCTACTCCATCTCCTTCTCTTTCCCACAGTGTACTTTCCTACTCTCACTTTTATCTACCTTCCTCTATGTCTGTGCCTCCTTCTCCATCCTACTAATTTCTCTTCGGTCTCTGTCCCTCTGTCTATTTATCGTTCTCCTATTTCTCCTCTCCCTGTTCCTCTCCCCCTCCCTCTCCCGCTCCATATCAGTTTTCCTTTTCAAAGTGCATGCGTACAATAAACTCCTATCATGAAAATCCTAATGGATGTTCATGCCCTCCTTTTCCTATCGCCAGCTTCCTTCCTCCGCGATTCTATCCGCTTTTCACTTCCGACTTCTTGACAGATCCACAACAACTGTCACGTCATCTTCCTCCTCTCCTCTCCTCCCCTTCCCTCCTCCTCCTCTTCTTCTCCTCTTCCTCTCTTACTCCTCCTCTCCCCTCGTCCTCTTCTCCTCTTACTCCTCTTCCTCCTTTCCTCCTCTTCATCCTCCTCCTCCTCCTCCACCTCCTTCTCCTCCTCCTCCTCTCCTCCTCCATCTCCTCTTTCTTTTCCTCCTTTTCCCCTCCTCCTCTTTTCAACTCCTCTACCCCTTCCTTCTTCTCCTTCCTTCTTCTCCTTCCTTCTTCTCCTTCTGCTCCAATAGAAGTATTTTTTATTTCCGACTGCGCGTAATCACTTCCACCTTATCCTCATAATATTATTTCGTTTCCTATATATACACCGTCGCCTCTGTTTATCTTCTCATCCTCCTCCTCCTCCGTCTCTATCTTATTCTCTTCTGTCCCATTCTCCTCGGTCTAGTTCTCCACTGTCTTCTCCTCATTATCCTCATCCTCACCACTCTCCTATCTCTTCATTCTCCTTATTCTCTGCTTCTATACCCCTGTTCCTTCGCTTCTCTTCCTTCTCCTCTTTTAAGCTCCTCATTTTCTACTTCCCGTCGTCTTCTCCTCCAATTCTCCTTCTTCTCGTTTTCTGCTTATATCGTTTTCTTCTCTTCCTCTTTCTTCTTTTTCTCCTTCTCCTCCTCCTCCTCCTGTCCTCTTCTTCTCCCCTCTCCATCTTCTCCTCTTCTTTTCCTTCTCCTCTTTTCCTCCTCCTTCTCCTCCTCCTCCCCTCCTTCTCTTCCTTCTTCTCTTCTTCTTCTCCTTATCCTCCTCTTCCTAATTCTTCTTCTTCTTTTTTCTTTTTCTTCTTCTCCTTCTCCTCTTTCTCCTCTTTCTCTTTCTACTCCATATTCTACTCCTCCTCCGTCTTTCCATTACATCATCTCTTCCACAGTACCACTCTCTCCTACCTAGCAGTCAGTCAGCATCACCTTCACCTATACTGCAGCTTCTCCTCCAAATCCTGGCACCATTCAGACTCATTACAGAAGTCAACTCTGGCTGATGTATGGAAGGACCCCATCCCAAAATAACAGACGCTCGCTATAAACAACGTGCGAACGAAAAGAACCTGTATGTGAGGGTCACAAAGTTCATATACATTTTTGTAGCGCTTAGATTTTATGCATGTACCTGCAGACCATAACTAAGTTCATATACATTTTGTAGCGCTTAGATTTTATGCATGTACCTGCAGACCATAACTAAGTTCATATACATTTTGTAGCGCTTAGATTTTATGCATGTACCTGCAGACCATAACTAAATTCATATACATTTTGTAGCGCTTAGATTTTATGCATGTACCTGCCGACCATAACATGCATGGCCGGGTTAGATTCTATCCAAGTATTAGACCTTTCTCTTTGGCCAGTGCTGGACTGGGTGCGCCTTTGAGTAGCCTTCAGAGGGAGCGCTATATAAATTTTCGGAATGAATGAATGATTAGTAGGTCATCCTCGTATTATTGACTATATTCTAGATGCCACATCGCATTCAAGTAAAGGTTATCTATCGCTGGTTCTTCAATGTGGATTGGGCTCCATGTGGACTACATGTATACATGTACGTCCATTGTCTAACCATTCAGACCACGTTCTACTCTACTCTTAAGACTGCTCTCTTTTTTTTAGCTGGGGTTGGGTTAGAGTCGCTTCGGAGTTGATAGTCTTGAAGCAGCGCTATATAAATTATACATGTAAGTCTCTGAAATGAACGAATGACATAAAAAAAAAATTTTTTTTGCTCGTATAAGAAAGTTTGCTATTAAAAATTTATATTTTCTACGTAAACCTCTTGCATTGGTTTCTATCGTCTCTTGGTTTGAAGTTTAGAATAATTATGCAGTCTAGGGCGAAACTGCAATGGGGCTAGAACTGTTTTGTTTTGCACTTCCATTACCGCCTGAAAAATTTCCTCATTTTCTCTTCCATCATCTCCTCGATTCCCTTGGTTAATTAATTATTCAGATGCCGGTCACACAACTTCTATAGCGACATCTGACTTGATGCTTAATCTAGACAGATGAAGAGAAAAGAAGGAGGAGGTGGGTGGATAAGAGCAAGAAGAACAAGAAGAACAAGAAGAACAAGATAACGAGAACAAGAAGAACAAGGACAGGAACAGGAACAAGGACACGAAGGAAGAGGAAGAGAAGTAGAGAAATAAGAAGAGGAGGAACAAGAAGAAGAAGAGGAAGAAGAAGAGGAAGAAGATGTGTTAAGTAAAACAAATTATGAGGAACTAAGAATAGGCCTAATATTGTTCTCTTACAAACTGGCTGTTTTCGCATTGTCCTTTTCAAAACTGTTTGACGGTTTAATCGCCAGTAACTGTTGGCAGCAGTTGTGGCCAATCGCAGCGTCGCACCGTGACAACTAATCCAATCGCTAGATGGCGAATTACTATTCAGTGTACTCCAAAAACGAATTCATCTGACAGAATGCAATAATTTCTCAACAGTCATCCAAGATTTTTCAACCGAAATTTCAGATTCTTCAACGCACGAAATTTGCAGCAATTCTTAAAAATAATTACGTTGAAAAATAATTTCTTAGCTTCAAAAATTACAGCTTCTCTCTTATAAATCCTATCCTGATTCTTCTGATTCTCCTCACATCCCTCGGCATTTCAACCCTAAACATCACCCACCTTAGCCGTCCATCTGTCTGCCTGACTGACTCTCCTGACTTGACCCGCTGCCTATCGATTTTGTTTTGATTAAGCGCCTGTGTTCCCGCGACTTCGCTTTTGTGGGCGCTGTAGAAGTCTCGATATTACGATTACGATTACGATTATAAACACTAAATTCCTCATTGAAAAATTACACAGGATGATAGAGAGCGACAACATTTAATTTTCAACTCAAACAGCATCGCCTTTTATCACAAATCTCTCCCTGCCCCGGTGCCCCTAACAGATTGTCCTCGTCTTCATGCTTATGAGCCGACCGACCCCCCCCCCCACCTATGCAGAGCAGGCGGTGCCAAGAAAAATTGATGCGAAACGTCAAGTTCCCGGCATGCGTGATGCTGAGCTGGTCGACCGCCAGGAGATTGATATAGCGCCATTACTGAGTCGTAACCGGATTGCATTCCCCGTTGCCCAGGGATGTTGGTGTGACTGAATGCCAGGACTAGACGGCGATATTGCCCGGTGGCAGAGAGTCCTATGCAAGACCGATCAGACGGAAAAATATGCCGCCTGAGCGTCCGTCAATGAGATACCGTAATGTGATGCAGAGTTTGGCTTGTAATCCAATGTAAGGTAATGCGATCCAATGCAATGTCTTACACTGTAATGAGTTTAAATTGTAATCACATGTAACCTAATGTGATCTAATGCAATGTATTATACTGTAATGATTTTGGCTTGTAATCCAATGTAACGTAATGCGATCCAATGCAATGTACTACACTGTAATGAGTTTGAATTGTAATCAAATGTAACGTAATGTAATCTAATGCAATGTATTACACTGTAATGAGTTTGAATTGTAATCAAATGTAACGTAATGGGATCTAATGCAATGTATTACACTGTAATGAGTTTGAATTGTAATCAAATGTAACCTAGTGTGATATAATGCAATGTATTACACAGTTACACTGTAATGAGTTTGAATTGTATTCAAATGACAAATGTAACCTATTGTGATCTGTGGGGCAATATTATATTATATACATTGTGCGGCCTCTAGCTGCTAGTTTATCTTTTTGGATAAGATTTAGAAAAGTCGACAAGTTTTTTCAATTGGCCAGACTTTACTCTGGATAGGAAAGAAGGACTTGATTGAGGAAGAAGAAGAAATTTCCAAAGTAATCCAATATCTTTCTTCATGCTTTGTTTGCTTAAGGCACTCCGCTGAATTAAATGAAATTGTCAGTAAGACAAATTCCCAAGTATTTGGCTGTTTGTGTGTGTATATAATAGGCTATGTGTGTGCTTGTGTGTATATAATTATTATATATCTGTACGTCTGTCTGTCTGTTTGTGTGTCTATTTATGTTTGTCTTTTCATACGGATGTCTGTGTCTGCCTCACAGTCGGCACATTTACAGTGTAAGTCTATAAACTGTCTCACAGTTTGTCTGTATGTCTGTCTGTCTGACTGTCTATCAGCATACAAATACGGTGGAGTCTACCAAATAATCTGGGTCTTGTGTGAATCACTTTGCATGCCTGTGTATGCATCTGTGTGTTTGAGTCTGCAAGTGTGTCTACCTGTCTGAAACAGTACGTTTGCACATCAGTGTCTATTGCATTCTTGTCTGCATTACTCGTACATGAGAATTGTGTGTGGACGGTTGGTTCTCTTTGTGTTTGGATGCGACCTTGGCACTGTCTCTGTTTTTGTGTATATGTTCTCGAGTATGTGCGTCTAGCACTGTCTTTGTTCTTGTGTATATGTTCTTGAGTATGTGCGTCTAGCATTGTGTATTGCCTGTGGATGCGATTTTTATCCTATCATAAATAATATAATATAATATAATTCTGACGTAGTAATTATATTATGATAACAGTAATGAAAAAACACAGAGGTAACGGTCACACACATCAGCGATACACGTCGCCACGTATCCAGCTGTCTTGCTTTTCCGTGCAATTATGATGCCATCGTAAATATCAATTTGCCCGTAAAAGGGCAATTCCACGGAAAATGGGACACAGAAACCAAAACAAAATTCTGCAAAATTCTGTGTCAAAAACTTGTTTTTCAGTGAGTGTAAAGTATCATAATGTTTGTTGCTACAAGTATCACGAAAATGTGAGGTTGATTTGAAGAATTTGCCTTCTACACTACGAGATAGCAATGAAATATCGATTAAATCAGTCCATGAGCTGCTATTTCGGTGTTCAAACTTGTGGAAATGCAAAGACATTAGTGAATATGAAGCCAACAGCCTAGTGGTAAACAGAAGGGGCTTTTTCACTCTAGGTGAACACATTGCAGTATCCAACAACACTGGATGATTTATAAAGTATTCCTACATACTTGTGAACCATAACTAGTAAATTTACTGCAAGTAGTATTTGTCTTTTCGGAAGCGTTACGTCAGTGACATTTTAATGTTACGTCAGTGACATCTAATCAACAGTGAAATTATGACTAAGTGAGTTTTGGATAATTTTTTTAAACTTTCTATGTATGCCACAACTTGTACTAATAATTTTAAAAACTTTAATAAAAGTTTTGCAGTGCTGTTTCAGGAGATTTTAATGCGTATACGAATTGCAATAATTTCGATGTCCAAAATGCGTTCGTCAGTGACAACACACAAAAACTGTTTTTAAAAATACTTACATACATTTTCTGCCAACTCTTTTTTGACTTTTAAGAAGGATAATATAGTAAAATAATTTGGCATAAATTTTTGTATAAGCAGTGAAATCATAGTGTGCTAGAATTAAAACTGTTGCAACATTTCTGTGCGAATGTTACGTCAGTGACTTTGGAATTGCCCAAAAGGGAAAACCCAGCGTAATGCAATTCAATTCAGTGCGATAAAATACCACGCGAGTCCAGTGAATGCGCGCAATGTAATGCAGCATATATTAAGATTCATGCTTACTGTAGGACATAACTGTTTGTTTTCATTCAGAGGAATTTGCATAGCGCATCTTCAATCCGTCCGTCCGTTTGTCCGTCCATTCATCCATCCATCCGTCCTTCCTTCCATGCGTCCGTCCGTCCGTCCATCCCTTCATCTGCCCATCTGTCCGTCCGTCCGTCCGTCCATCCGTCCATCCGACTATGCGTCCGTCCCTCCCTCCCTCCGTCCATTCCTTCATCTATCCATCTATCTATCCATCCATCCATCCGTCCGTCCGTCCGTCCCTCCCTCCGTCCCTCCCTTCCTCCCTCCATGCATCCACCATCCATCCATCCATCCATCCATCCATCCATCCATCCAACCATCCATCCATCCATCCTATTATTCATTGGCTTCTTTGAGCTGCTCTAGGTCAATCCATTAAAATTATAATAGGTCAGTTTCACAACGAGAGAGAGACAGAGAGATCTTTCATAACACCAATATTGTTCATTATTGAAAGATTATTCCACAGCAGCATAATTATAATTACAATCAAAGAAGACTCGTTTCCATGGTAATCTCGACCACGGAAATAATGGCTAAACTCTGCTCATTTCACTGTAGCCCCACTAACCAAAGGATGAAGGCAATTAATTATTTTTCAGCTAAGAATCGAAACTATACTCAGAATGAGTAGTACCCTCTAGTCATCTTTCCCCTTAGGCCTACTGTAGGCAGCTGCAGAGCGTAAGAGAATTGACAGCTATGAGCGAATCGCTGTTGTTATTGAGGCATACGAATGCTTGTGCATTCAAGTGTCTGATGTCGAATGTCTAATGGATTGATGAAAGCAATTTATTACTTTTCTGTTGAGAATCGATCAATCAGACAAATCGTGTGATTTTAAAGGGAATTTGATGAATGATGCGACAAGGGAATCTGTTGATGGCTGTGTCTGAAGAGATGTATGGGACAGGTACATCTGATATCGCTCCATGGATGGATGGATGAATGGATGGATGGATGGATGGATAGATGGGTGGATGGATGGGTGGATGGATAGATGGGTGGATGGATGGGTGGATGGATAGATGGGTGGATGGATGGATGGGTGGATGGATAGATGGGTGGATGGATGGATGGATGGATGGGTGGATGGATGGATGGATGGATGACGATGTGAAGAAGGAAGAATACATGGGCACAGATGCAGAGATATAGGCGGATACTGGGACAGATACAGAGAGAGATATAGAGGGCAAAGACATAGACAGAGAGACAGAGGCAGAGAGAGACAGAGACAGACTGAGACAGTGAGACAGAAACAGAGAGACAATAAGACAGATACAGAGACAGTGATACAGAAAAGGACAGAGACAGAGACAGAGAGACAGAAACAAAGATGGAGAGGGGCAGAGGTGCCGCAGTGACATTTTGTTATGGGTTACATGTTTTCTCGTGGTGTATGCTTGCACGTGTGTGCATGGGGTTCTGTCTGCTCCATGTGGGTGTTTAAGTTCTGTGTGTGCTATGTGTGTGTGTGTGTTCACGTGTGCACGTGTGTCTTAGTTTTCCATCAAACTGTTCACTCAAGACCCGCTGGTCCTTTCTCATTGCATCACAATTTCAACCACTGCTTCCTTTCCTGATATCCGCAATTCACAGGAATGACACCACACTGCGTACTCAACCAGTAGGCACTTTAGTTGACATATCCTAACAGTAGCCTAATGCCCGATGTCGCCAGGGCGTCTATTCCTCTCCCCCCACACATGGATTCATAGGCGTAGGAGACGAAGGTCCAGAGGGGCCAAATGCCCCCCCAAATTTCGGGCAAGTGTGGTTTTTCGGGCAAGCAGTCCGGGAAAAGTAAAAAAATGTATAAAGAAATTAAGAAATTTCGGAATTTAGACTAAAAAAAAAGGTCGTCAGATTTTTCGGGCGGAAAGTAACGGGAATTTTCGGGCAATTTCGACCGGACGACTAAAAAAAAAAGTTGTCAGATTTTTCGGGCGGAAAAGTAACGGTAATTTTCGGGCAATTTCGACCGGACGACTAAAAAAAAAAGGTCGTCAGATTTTTTCGGGCGGAAAAAGTAAAAAGTTACGGGAATTTTCGGCCGGACGGAAAAAAAGTCTTCAGATTTTTCGGGCAAAAGTGAAACTTTTGCCCCCCACTCCTGAAATGTCCCCTACGCCTGTGCATGGAATGATGGAACAGATTACCCACCGACCGACTTATTAAAAGAGATTTGGAAATCAACAACCGCCCATGCAGTTTACATGTGTGTCTAAGGATGTCAACCCCACTTCTGGATTCCGAGGAAGAACGTTCTCCCATCCCCAAACCCTCCCCACCCCCGCGGTATCTTCAATGTATCACCAGAAGGTTCTTACATCTCGGTCCTATAATTATTTACTTTTCTTGAGATGTCCGCGTACGATTCAAATGAACTAAGCTGAAAACAACTAACTTTAAAAATATCAGATTCATTAATAACAATGTTCTTCTTTTTCTGTCGATCCAATATTATTCTAAACACATCTTACCGCAGCCGTCTGCCCTCGTGACTACCCTATAGCACTGGAAATTGATATCTAACCTATCAAACCCGTATGTATGTACATGTATGTATGTACATGTATGTATGTACATGTATGAATGTATGTATGTATGTATGTATGTATGTATGTATGTATGTATGTATGTATGTATGTATGTATGTATGTATGTATGTATGTATGTATGTATGTATGTATGTATGTATGTATGTATGTATGTATGTATGTATGTATGTATGTATGTGTGTTTGTATGTATGTATGTATGTATGTATGTATGTATGTATGTATGTAATGTATGTATGTATGTATGTATGTATGTATGTAGGTATGTATGTATGCATGTACTATGCATGTATGCATGTACTATGCATGTATTTATGTATGTGGGTTTGTAACTTTGTATGACCGAATGTTATGCTAGACTGTAAGTAATCCACAATTCGTGTCACGACTTATGCAATTTGCCATCGCTGAATCGTGTCCACTTTGGATCTATACCCTCTATACCCTCTCTCTCTATTTGTCAATACCACAGCAGATGGCGCTTATACGCTGGTTCCCTAATTACCGGAGTCTGTCACTTCCGAGTAGGACAGCGCATTAGTGAAAGCGGAGAACCACCGCATGTCGTGACAAGACGTGATGTACATCTCAAGTGGGTCTATGTCTTTGCCAAATCGTTCGTTGGTTTGTACAATGTACATAGTCTGAATTGTATTATATTGTATACGGTCCCACAGTGTTAATTGTACAGTAAAATTGATAAAGACAGAGAGAGGGAGACTGAGAGACCGTCAGACAGACAGACAGACAGAAACAGAGACAGAGACTGAGACAGAGACATAGAGTTTTGGTAGGGGAGAGAAACGTAAAAACTGATAGAACAAGAAGGATTCCTATTACATAAAAGACAGTCACGCAAACAGACATGTGGACGTATAGGCAGACAGACATGTAGACGCATAGACAGACACTGACAGACACAGACATAAACGTGAATAGAGGATGAAAGAATTAGATAAGGAAAAAACGCTAAAACTAAGTGCCGTCGTTGTATGAAAAGTCAGCGGTGACCTCTACCGGAGAGAAATTAAGTTAACCATGAGGAGTCCAGGACAGCAATTTGAACGTCAACAGAAGTTAAGAACCAGGTTGTAGCTTGCAGTATAATAGTAGACGAACAATTTCAGCCCTGGCGATCAATATTTATAATTATATTATTATTGACATATCGGCTTGAACACTGATTAAATATTAATTCACATTTGAAAATTCATGAATAATTATTACTTGAATGGCTGATATGCAAATTTACGGTTAGAATTACTCAAACTATAGGCTACATAGTACATAGTGCAGGAATACACGTAGAGCCTGCTGTAAATAACAGTGACAATACACTGTCATAAAAATCAAATGTTTGTTATAGCATGTTATATCATGTGATAGTAGCCGAAGTTGAAAAGTAGCCTACCGGTCAGCTGGTAAAGTAAGTATCGGTCCACACTGTCCACGGTCTAAGAAAGTCTGAGGACCGCCGCTCTAAATCACATTTAGAAAATGCGCCGCAAAAATGTCACGCCTTTCATCACGCGCGGTAACTTCACATGTACATAGTTTATTCACTTTGTTTGCGTCACTGACATCGCACAGTTTGGCATTTTCTCAATTGTAAAAAATTCCGAAAATGCGAATAATGGGATACTCTGTTAACATTCACTGCTCATTAGTAGAATAACCACCACCCCGGAGCACGCATGTCGAAATTTAATTGATGAATGGCGAGAGAAACACGACCTACATGGAAAATTTATGAATTATTATTGGTTTATGGAAACTTCATTCGCCAATGACATTTCTGAAGATAAAGATGCAACACAACAACATCCTTCCGCCTTTCAATTAATTTCGCATTCAAAATGTACGCTTTACCTCTCAGACTGCATTAGGTCAGTGGCCTGTACCGGACGACTCTAATAGAAAGTCTACCGATGTGCCTGTGCTATACAGGAAGCATCCATTGGGACCTTCAATCTGGTCTTTCTGCATTTAATCGAGAGTCAAACTATTTCTGTCTATAATCCCATAACGCCATCGGATCATCCATCGGTCAGAAGATTATCGCAGCCAAGTTGAACGATCGAGTTGTGAAGACTGTCGCATCGGGGCGCCACATGTTGGTGATTGATAAGCCAACAGCGTCGCACCCGTAATCGATTAAAGATCCACGAAAAGAATGATTGGACAGGAAGGAAGGAAGTAAGTAAGGAAGGAAGGAAGGAAGGAAGGAAGGAAGGAAGGAAGGAAGGAAGGAAGGAAGGAAGGAAGGAAGGAAGGAAGGAAGGAAGGAAGGAAGGAAGGAAGGAAGGAAGGAAGGAAGGAAGGAAGGAAGGAAGGAAGGATGGAAGGAAGGAAGGAAGGAAGGAAGGAAGGAAGGAAGGAAGGAAGGAAGGAAGGAAGGAAGGAAGGAAGGAAGCGATGGCGACTTTTACGCAATAAGTTATTCATTCAGTGTACCCGGTAGAGAGAGAGAGAGAGAGAGAGAGAGAGAGAGAGAGAGACAGAGAGAGAGAGAGAGAGAGAGAGAGAGAGAGACAGACAGACAGACAGACAGACAGACAGACAGACAGACAGACAGACAGACAGAGAGAGAGAGAGAGAGAGAGAGATGCGCATACGCACGCAATTATGGTACTGAAATTGATGTTAGCGAAGATAAAGTTAGTTAATTAAGTAAGTATAATAGGCCTGTTGAAAGTAAAGGCATATTGGCAAGAGGTAATGAAGTAGCATGAAGTTGAAACATTCAAAGTTGATGGTACAGTTGGTACTGAAGTAGAAGATAATGAATTTGAAGGTATTGAAGTTGAGAACATAAAAGTTGATGGTAGCGAAGTTGAAATTGAAGGTAATGATGTTGAAAGCAATGAAGTTGATGGTAGGCTATGAAAGTTGAAGATAATGAAATCGAAGGCACAAAAGCTACAACTATTTTCAAATGAAGGTGCTGAATTTGAAGTTGGGACTGCTGAAATTTAAAGTAGGCTACTGAAGTGTGGGTTGCACCATTGCAATAATCATAAACAAGAGATAAAAGTGTGTAGTGACTAGTGAACTATTGTGTCAAACGACTTTGTATTATACTTTTATTGTGGTGCATTGTAATTTATTGTAACAGTGTCGCAACGTGTTGTTTTGTATTCCACCATATCGTATTGTTATAGTCATTTATTGTATTGCGCTGTGTCTTACTGGACTGAATGGTATTGCATTGTATTTGTGTTGTACATGTATGATGTTTTTGCAACACATTGCGTTTTGTATTTGTGTTGTATGATGTTTTTGCAACACATTGCGTTTTGTATTTGTGTTGTATGATGTTTTTGCAACACATTGCGTTTTGTATTTGTGTTGTATGATGTTTTTGCAACACATTGCGTTTTGTATTTGTGTTGTATGATGTTTTTGCAACACATTGCGTTTTGTATTTGTGTTGTATGATGTTTTTGCAACACATTGCGTTTTGTATTTGTGTTGTATGATGTTTTTGCAACACATTGCGTTTTGTATTTGTGTTGTATGATGTTTTTGCAACACATTGCGTTTTGTATTTGTGTTGTATGATGTTTTTGCAACACATTGCGTTTTGTTCGTTCAGTTACTATAGGTGTTTTTTTGTAGTTGAGTTGTATGATGTTTTTGCAACACATTGCGTTTTGTTCGTTCAGTTACTATAGGTGTTTTTTTGTAGTTGAGTTGTATGATGTTTTTGCAACACATTGCGTTTTGTATTTGTGTTGTATGATGTTTTTGCAACACATTGCGTTTTGTATTTGTGTTGTATGATGTTTTTGTAACACATTGCGTTTTGTTCGTTCAGTTACTATACATATAGGTGTTGTATCGTCGACTGTCATGCGTGTGTTCGTGAATAGAAGGCGCCTGATATTTGGCGCACACGGGCAAATTGCACCGCTTTATGGTTTTCGGTTTCACTGGTTAGTACAGCATAAAACTTAGTTCGAATGAGACAATCCTATCGCTCGACGTGCATTCCGAAGTGCCGGTCATCTGTAAAGGTCGTGCAATTCTATTACATTGTTGCTCTCAAGTGTGCAATAACACCGAAGCGAATAAGAAGTCTAGACTGTTCTATATCGTTCTGTGTTTCTTGCGCCGCGTGATATTTTAAGCTTGGCCGGGAATTCTTTAAGCTGGCGTATTATTAAGACGGCGAAGAAGCAGAAGATAACGTTAAGCTGTGCGAATACAGATAAAACGACAGTGTGTACAGGAAATGAAAGATCAATTGTTGCTAAGGATCTGTGAAATACTGAGAGCAAATTTTACCGACTTGTTGATATTTATTTCACGCATATAGGCTAGTTTAATTTACATGTACACAATAATATATACACATACATGTAAGTTTATCTGTATTTATGATATTATATATAATGCTATAGTCACATTGTAGCAGGTTTTGTTCAGTGCATCATTGAAAGTAGACCTTTTAAGCTCACAGTTAATGATCATCAGTTATACATGTATTTTCGTCTGTTGCATGCACGTATATTATTGCATTGCATTCAATTGTTATAGCCTATTGTAAATGATATTGCATTACACAGAATTTGATTGTATTATTTATTTACTCATGTATTTATTTCTCTTATTTGCTGCAGCGCCCCTTCAAGCTCTTTACTCAGAGGCGCTCCCGACTACAGCGCGGACACTGCATCGGAGTTTCGCGCCAAAGCACACAAGCAATTGCAAGGGAAGGACTTGCTCAAGTTCTTTACGTGACGGTTTGAGGTGGATTCGAACCTGGATCCATAGGCCTATACATTCGACTCCAAGACACCGAATTTACCCACTTTTACACCACCGCGATCAGATTTTCACATGTATAATTGTATATGTAGATGTCTACATTTTCAAAACGTTTTGACCAGATTGTCACTGACACTACTATGTCTAAACAAGTCTTTGAGATCCTGGTTGCGTGTCATTTTTGGAGTTAGTTTCAATTGCCATACTAACAGAAACTACATGTTACCTTACTCTGAGTAGGCCTACATTGCACTAAATTGCAATACTACAACAGAATATAAATAGTGGTAGCTGTCGTTGCTGCAGTTGTAGTATAGTACCCTAGTAGTAGCAGCAGCAGTATCATGGTAGTAGTAGACGTGTGACCACGAATTGACGGCAATGGCCTAAAGGACGAGACAGCTAGACGCCGTGAAAGAAAACATTTTAATCTCCAGATTGCTTTCCGCTATAAAATACGCCGTAGAGGGCAACTGCTAAATAACGTCTTGTACGGTGTTGTACACTGTAGACCGAAGTCGTGTTTGACCACACGGTGACACACCATTCCACGCTCCCCCACACAGAAAAATTACTCCTCGGCGGCGGCTCAATAAAGTCCGAGAGAAGCTATTCATCGTTTTGCGGAAGTCGCCGGACAAAAAAAATGGCGGATTTTCGGATCGTCGACAGAAGCTAAAAAAACCGAAGCGTAGCCTAAAAACTCTTTATCGGATGCATTACTACTGGATAACGGCGCTTGTCTCTGCTTTCCGCTCCATTCGCTTGAGGAGAGGGGTGGGTGGAGGAGGGTGAAAGACGGACTGGGAATCTCGCGAGAATCTGCGAGACCGTTGGGCGTTGACGCAATCTCGTTATTTATCCGTGAAAAAATACTCGCGATTGTTTCGCTGCCCGGGGCCGTTTATCGCAACGACGAGAAACAATTTTGGCAAAGCGCATCAGGTGCGGTAAGATTCTCGGACATTATGCAGACTTTGAGAAAGATGTAAGTATATGTAGGCCGTGCATATTGCTTTTCGCGCACAATTGAGTGGTCCATTTATTGTGTCACTTTGCACGATCGATGTTCTCGAAAGGGATAACCAGACCGGGTCAAAGGTCACGTCGTCACGGAGAATGCCGAACGTTTGCGAACCGAGTCCAATAGGATTGTGAATAATGAGAGCGAGTAATAGACTGATACTAGTGTGACTTGAATATCCATAGCACATGAATTGTCTGCTTTTAGCTTCACGCAGTTATTGTGGCTGACGTGCTACAGTTAAACACTCTGCCCATAGATTCATAAGCAGTGAATAGAGTCTATTATACAAAGGAAAATATATGAACATACACACATACATACATACATACATACATACATACATACATACATACATACATACATACATGGTTACATACATACATACATACACACATACATACATACATACATACATACATACATACATACATACATACATACATACATACATACGTACGTACGTACGTACGTACGTACGTACATAGAGACAGACAGACACACACAGACAATTGTCCCGTGCTATCAATAGGCCCTACGTCAGAATTTATTTGTTTGTTTGTTTGTTTGTTTACTTATTTATTTATTTATCAGTTTTGCATCCCTATTAATCAGAAGCGCTCCCAATTCAACAAAGGTCTTACGAACAGTGAGAAAATATGAGAGAGAAAGAGAGAGAGAGAGAGAGAGAGAGAGAGAGAGAGAGAGAGAGAGAGAAAGAGAGAGAGAGAGAGAGTGAGAGAGAGAAAGTGAGAGAGAGAGAGAGACAAACAGAGACAGAGACAGAGACAAAGAGACAGAAAGACAGAGAGAGAGAGAGAGAGAGAGAGAGAGAGAGAGAGAGAGAGAGAGAGAGAGTGAGAGAGAGAAAGTGAGAGAGAGAGAGACAAACAGAGACAGAGACAGAGACAGAGACAAAGAGACAGAAAGACAGAGGGAGGCAGAGAAACAGACAGAGAGAGACAGAGAGAGACGATTACATGCATTTGACGAGGAGCAGTAAATTGCCAACCAATTCTTACATCTTACTATGGTATGAACGGCAGTGGTATAGTTTGCGCTCAAATTTGGCATTCCTTTTTGTCACTGGATCTGGATTTGTGAAAATATCTCCTTGTGTCTGTCCTGTCTGTCGAGACAATAATAAATAGTTGACGAAAAGACACAATATTATTATTGGGTCTGATCATTCTCGAGACAAAAATTATTTTGCTTTTTGTGCTATAATACAATGCAATACAATACAATGCAATGCAATACAGCAAAATACATTAGGCTACATATCTGTCTTAACGGAGACTGACCTTCCGCATATTATTGACCAGTTTGTGGCGTCGTTTTTTTCACACAACCAGCAGGTATACAATGTGCATTAGGCACCATCGCAAAACATTAATAATTGATTTATTGATGGATGTAGTGACGATTAAAGCAAGGTAATTTACGCCATGAATCACTATTACCATCCGTACAGTGTCTGCTGTTAACAGTCATTTCGTCCGGTTTTAAGCGTTCGTGTACCACACCCTGGACACATTCGTCATAGTCATACGAAATGTAATTAGCGCGATGCTGAATCGACTGCGCGGACGGGGATTGGGCGAGCGGACGGACGGCGGGAACGAGTGAGCGATAATACGAGATTAGGCATGAAATATTGAGCAGACGGATAGTTAGTAGTCACACCGATGCTTGCATGGTGTGGTCAGCAGCGGGAGTGCATGGGCAATTGCATGCATGGTGTGAAATCTTCATGCTGCGAAAACGGTCGGTCGCCCATCAAGATCTCGCATAACATTTCTGTTTTTTTATCGTCTCATCTATATTAAGTTTGTGATGATGAAAACCGAGGTAAACTCTCGCCCAAGATCTCGTATAACATCTCGTCCGAAGCACGGGAATGTATAATATTATAATCATCGGACTCTGGAGAGTATCTCCTATAGTATATATACGTGGGCTCTGGATTGTGTATGGATTGTCTCCTTTTGAATTCTCGTTGGTCTCTGGACTATCCCTGCATGGCAGCCATGCCTATAGGTCTGGACTGCTCTGGTCTCACTGTGACTACAGTCTTCAGGCGAGATGACATTACATTTTGTTTAGAGTTCCACCTCAGTTGCTCTGCCACGTGTACATCACTGAACATTCCTGCTGAAATATCGCACGTGTACACATGCACACGAAATATATCTCGTTAAAATCCCAACTGAAACCTCGCCTTAGCTTGTGTTTTGTCCGAAGTTCACCTATAATTATTTACTTAAAGTCTTCTCCCAATGTTTTCTGTACTGCGGAATGAGTATAGCATGAGTATATCATGAGCATATCATGAGCATATCATGAGTATATCATGAGTATATCATGAGTGTATCATGCCAATGCGGTTCAAAATCAATCACTGAAATGTTGCCTTGAAACTCGGCCAAATAAATCATCACCATAATAATTCAGTCAATAACAAAATTTCACAAATCATCAAGAATCTGGTTAATATAACTAGATACTAAAATCTCGCTTAAAGTCTCGTCCAAAATCTCGCCAACTCATACCCTTCAGTTCGAGCACACACACAGCCATCTTGATGTCTTCTATGAATGACATGACATTAAAATCTGACCTCACAACCACGCCTCTCTTGATTTGAGACAGCAACGATCAACAAGCACCTGTCAATCACGAAGAGCTCTTGAGTGATGATGCCATAAGCTCTGCCGATATTAATTTTATGCCCTGAAGATGACATTAAATTTTTGACCGATTCCACATTTGAGAGCAGCTGTTAAAGTATATCACTTTGTAGGATTTCATCACGTAATGAAAGTAACAGCAGCAACAATTAGGAGAACAGTGACAACGACGGTGACAACACGGATATGAACAAAAACACCCTCAGCTGGATATTAATCTATTTTCCAATAAACTTTCAGTGTTTGCTTTCCGGTCTTCATATCTCAAGTGGCTGGCTGCCTCGTTTCAAAACTAACCCCGACTAATCACAAATTAATTTTTTATCTAACCCGATTTATGCGAACTGCAATGAAGTCCGATCAGCTTAATTATTTATATTATTTATATTATTTTCATTGCTATTATTAATATTATAAACATTGTTAAATATAATTATTATTATTATTTTCACTATTATTGTTATTACTACTATTGCTGCTGCTGTTATTTTTTATTACTGCTAGGCTTGCGTCTACAACAGAAACAGCAACAGCGACAACAATAATAACAACAGCAACTACTACCACCACTGCTACTGCTACTGCTACTGCTACTGCTACTGCTGCATGCATGGACATTAAGTGTCAAATGCACCACGCGTCTCACTTGAGTCCACAGTCCCCGATCCTGAGTTGCTGTTCTCAATTAAATGTTTCTGTGCACACATCATGTTTGCACCAATCCTTCATCCCATCCCGAATCTTGCTCTTATATAACTCTTCCTCGTCCCTCATTTCCAATCTTCATTCATTATTCTCATAATCTCAGTAGGTTGTAACATTGTCGCGTTCATTCTCCACTATATCGACCAAATTGATTCAATTTCTTTCTCATTATTTCTGGTATTATATAGATCTTCCTTCACATGTTCAGTCTTCCCCGATCTACTCATCATTTGTCTCCTTCAATAATTTCAAGGTGCAATATAAAGGTGTATAACACAGGCATAGGATACTCACACGTGCACTAAGAAAAGGAAGTTCGTCATGAAGCCAAAAATACTCGGATAACAAGGTCAGAAGTGATCATTTGAAACACAACCAATGTTGCCGATAACAGCTCTCAACAAACCCTCAGTGTTTCTTGATCGCCTGGTGGCCAAACCAAATAAAATAATTATACAGGCCACAAGGGAGCTGATACACTTGACAAATTCGAGTTGAATAAAATAGCGGCACTATATTAATGTATCGTTACATGAAAATAATTAATATAGTTACTTACAAGCATCACATTAAAAGCGTTGCTAGGTGATAGTTGCTAGGTGATAGTTGCTAGGTGATAGTTGCTAGGTGATGCCTATATATGCCAGCGGATCCACTTACGAGACGAGACATCGATTGGGGGGGGGGAGACCTTGGCCGGCTGCTGATCAATATCTCAAGAGCAGATGGATGGACATTCCCATCCACCACCGTCACTGCCATCACCTCTATCACCACCAATACCATTACCTTCACTACTACTACTACTACTACTACTACTACTACTACTACTACTACTACTACTACTACTACTACTACTACTACTACTACTACTACTAATACCAGCACACCAATACTACTGCTATAATCACCAATGCACCACTTTACCACCACCACCAGCGTCACCACTACCCAGCCACTAACACCACCACCACCACCACCACCACCACCACAACCACCACCACCACCATCCATGCCACCATCGATGCCACCACGACCTCCACCACCACCACCACCACCACTTCATCATCATTTTTATCATCATCATCATCATCATCATCATCATCATCATCATCATTATCATCATCATCATCATCATTATCATCATCATCATCATCATCATCATCATCATCATCATCATCATCATCATCACCACCACCACCTCCATGCACCACCACCACTTAATCATCATAATTTTCATCATCATCATCATCATCATAGTAACCACCACCACCGAAACCATCAGGACATCATCATCACCATTACGAGCAAGAGCAGCAGCGTTCACAGCAGCAGTAGCAGCAGCAGCTGCAGTGGCAGCAGCAGCAGCATCCTTGTCAGCCGCAGATATCTCGCTTCAGTGCGTGTCTTTATTTAGACAACTATCAGACGCCAACGACAGCTCGAGGCCAGGCAGAAAATTTCATATCGATAAAACTGTTCTCTACATAGATCAACAGACAAAAACTCAAGCATATTATATATTTATATACAATACATGTCATGTATAATATATAATTATGTAATTATATAAGTGTTATATATATATATATAATTATTATGAATGTGCGTTTGCTTTTTTGTACATAATTATGATGCTTCTTAACTTTGCATTTCCAGCTTCCAGTGTTTATATGACATTGTGTGGATATGTGTGTGTAGAAATTTGCTGACGTATATTATCAACTTATTTTTGTGTATCTATTACATTTTTATCACTTACGATATGCATGTACCATTGTACCCATACCACATGCGCACACACCCATACACACACACACACACATATATGTGTATATGCATATATTCATAAATATATACTATGTATATATTGCCTATGGACTTAATGGAGACTGTAATTCGAAAATGCTCTTCTCTTCCTGCAAAGTTCAGAAGTGCGCAATCGTTGAAGTCAGGCAACACGAAGGGCAAGAACATTAAACAAACAGTAAGAAGAAAGAGGTGAGGTGTATACGAATAGCCATGCGAAAATAAATACAAAGATGTGCACAAAAGATGAGCGAGAACATCAAAGAGTAGATAAATATACAATACATACTTCCATACATACATGGCATACTTACATATGTACATACATACATACATACATACATACATACATACATACATACATACATACATACATACATACATACATACATACATACATACATACTTACATACATACATACATACATACATACATACATACATACATACATACATACATACATACATACATACATACATACACGCATGCATAGTACATACATACATACATACATACATACATACATACATACATACATACATACATACATACATACATACATACATACATACATACATACATACATACATACATACATACATACATACATACATACATAGGCTACATACATACATACGTACATACATACATACATACATACATACATACATATATATATATATACATACATACATACATGCAGAGTCTACTTGCATACGTACATGCGTATTTACATACGTACATGTATTTATATTATAGACACATACAAACATGCGCACATACTTACACACATATGTATAAGTACATATGCACATCATTGTGCAAACATGCATACACAAATTTTACATTTATACACAGTTGCAAACATGCATAAAAGTAAATTGAGACTTACATGCAAACAAACACTCAGACATAGACATCCAGCTGCACACTAATGATGTATGTGTCTCTGGCTCCGGTTCTAAGCCTATCTCTGTCTCTGTCTGAAGTAAGTTTGTATTTCTCGAGTCCGCTGTTCTGTTTGTCCATGAAATTCAATGGATTGTGTCTTTCATGCATATGAGAAAACCCTTTCACCGTTGACCGCTAGAGGTCTGCAGGGACTTTCATTAGAAGTGCCATCGATCGAAACAAAGTGCATAAAGTAAGTATGTCAGTGGTTCAGAGATCCATGTTAATTAGATTATCGATTACTGCTCTTCTCCTGAACCATAATTATGTCGGGGCTTTCTCGTTATTAATTTGGTGTGCAGCGTGTGGCATAAAATCCCAGGCGTGTTCGAGTTATACATTGTGTGTAGGCCTACAGTAAAGTTTAAGACTAGCTTGCAATATTCGCATTCGCATTCCTTCTTGATCAATAATCATGCTCATGCAGCCGAAGGGTTTCAGGTTCGAATCCATCTCAAGTCGCCGCGTAGGGACCTTGGGCAAGTCCTTCACTCGCAATTGCATGCTCAGCGCTTCGGCGTGAAATTCCGATGCAGTGTTAGCTCTGCAGTCGGGAGCGCCTCAGAGTAGGGAGCTTGAAGAGGCGCTACAACAAGTGCATAGCCTATACAAACAAACAATCAAAAACAAAAGAAAAATTTGTTTCAAATGCGTCTATGCATGTTGACTACATGTACATGCAATACATTATTTTCTTTTGTCTGCATAACATTTAGCTTGACAGCATAAATCATTCAATCATTCATCCTATGAACTATATAGCACCCCTTCAAGAAAACTACTCAAGAGCGCTCCAAACACAACCACGGAAAAATGAAAAGATGACTTGAGAGATTAATTCATGAACAGAGTTCGATTGGTCAGATGTAATAAACGCAGCTTTGAAGGATGGAGGTCACATTCCAGATGAATGGCCTTACTACTGAGAAGGCTCGACGTTGCCTGGCAGCTAAGCGAGCCCGCAGAACTATGAGTTGTCCCATAACGGCAGAGCGTAGGCCTATAGACTAACGCACGTCAACGTTGGAGACTTGGGAATGGCGAAGTGATAACATTTTGATTGGACGCATAACATTTCGATAGAAATCACAGCATTTCTATTTATCGCATGACATTTTCTATTGACCGCTTAACATTTCAGTTGACTATAATAATGCAACACGAAGTCCATTCACCTGAGATCAGTTCGACCCATACCAAGAAATAATACAGTCACCCAAGGTAGATCTATACCTGTTAGCTAAATTATAATAGCTGGTGTCCAACATGAAATCCGTCCGCTGGAAATGATTATTAACGCGCTTAGGCTCAAATATTAAATGAAACTGCATTTAACAACGCAGAGTCATAAAAAGCAACTATGTCTATTACATAGGCCTATCCACCATTAATGATCCCAGCGTATTTACTTTCAAATTAAGTTCCATGACATTACACCGAGCATAATATTTGCTTTACACGTATAATGGGTAGACCCTAGTCACCCCACAGGGTCCACCCGGAACTTATAATATATAACGGTTGATCCAGGGCGTATACCAAGACATCAACATGTATAATAATCGCGGACAAAATTTAATATTGACCGTTTGTGGCTTTCTCCGCGTATGCACAGTTATTTCAGTCACCTCGCACGAAGTATAGGCCTATATTCACTCAACCTCCTACAATGTTTTATTGCCCCATAATATCGAAAAAGTGATCTTACTACATCTAAAAGGAAGAGCATTTTATCGTCACACCGGCCCTGCTCGCACCACCCTCTTGTTAACCCTTTCAAAACAATTCCGGCTGGAAAGGGTTAACGGCGGTTTGCCATGCACACGGAAGAAATATACCATGACAACATTTATGAGCAGTAATTTTGTTTATGTCTATAAATTATTGACGGCTTGGGATGTTGCTACAAAGAAAATATCGAACTATAGCCTACCTGCATGGTATACGGTAACGGGCAAAAATACTGTTGTTACTTAGCCTACTAGTTTAGTTGATAATTCAAAGGCCTTAATAATAGGCCTAACTATAATTGTGCGCTATAAGGTAACTGTGGGGAATAAGGCCCACCTAAGGAATTTTACTTAATAACTATTACTGGTATGCATCTGTAGCTATGCAAAACAGCTATATGAGGAGTGTGTGGATGTAGTTACATAATGAATTAATTATTTTGATAAAATAAATTGTCGTATAAGAGAAAAAAATTTTTTAGTAAAGGCTACGATGTGGGCCTTATTACCCAACACGTCGGGTAATAAGGCCCATCTAACAAACTATCTTATTTTGTTGTCTAAACGTCTGCTTTACAATTCAAACATCATATTTGAGCTCGTATTTAAAGGAACCAAACATATCATATGGATGGATAGATATCACTTAATTATAATTGCCTGAAATAAGGAAGTATGATGAAAATGTACAACCCACCCGACCCACCCCACCCCATCTCACTCCACCCCACCCAATCCCACCTACCCCACCCCTCGCATCTATTCACAAGCAAATATAGCCAAAAGTGTGTTAAAACAGCTTCAAGAACTCATATCCAATACTAAATCATGAACAATTAAATATGTACCACTAGTACCGGAGTTGTGGGTAATAAGGCCCATTGGCCTGAAGATAGGGCCTTATTACCCACAAAAAGGTGGGCCTTGTTACCCTCAATCTCACACCATGGATTCCAAAACCAAAATTTGGTGAATTCCTAAGTGCAGACTCTATTTATCAGCCTATATCGTCTTTCTAATATCCTCTCTTAGCGAATATTATTATAGCAACATGCGTGGACTACGCGGATTGAGGATTAATTAAAAAAGTTATAAATACGAAAATATGTAATTGCGAAATAATTGATCGCACAAATATTATCATCTGCATAATTCAAAGATGTCACCAAAAAGAAAACTCATCGGTAACTAGAGTAGTTCAGAGATGAAACTCGGTCAACAAAATTAAATTATAGCGACACCTGACGAATACATTCGGAGATATTCCTTATTTTATCTGGTGGGCCTTATTTCCACCCGGGCCTTATTACCCGCAGGTACCTTAATATTATGTGAGTTGATTGGAATACCTGAGTCGCGAGTAAATAATTTTGTCTGATTCCGACCATACAATAAACAAATTTTGTATGGGAGTCTGTTCGTGACTTTAAGTTATTGTCCGTCGATCTGTCTTTCCTCATATTCTGTCTGTCTGTCTTTATATGTGTCTGCCTGCCTGTCTATCTGTCTGTCCCTATGTCTATCTGTCTGTCACTATGTCTATCTGTCTGTCTCTATATCTGTCTGTCTGTCTCTATATCTGTCTGTCTCTATATCTGTCTGCTTCTCCCAGCTTCCCTGTCTCTATCTTGCTCTGTCTCTATTCCACACCCAAACAACAGAACAGAGATGTTTTACATTAGCATAAAAATAACATTTTCAACGTTGCATGTGGTTGCATCTTTCGCAAAGACAATGCAACGTTAGGCAGGACAAATCTATGGGTACAATTTACGCGGCGCCTATACCCGGACACCAGGAACCTTTCCATCCATCAACCCATGCACACACAGCGGGTTCAAGAATGCAGCGCTACATAAATTCGGATTTTATTTCAGCGTGTACAATATGGCCGCTGCTGCAGTTAACGACGAGACGATCCCCGACAATAACTGTTTGCCGGTGATATTTAGGAGAATAATTACCGTGTTTTGAATTGCAAATCAATCTGTATCTGCTGTGTGGTTATTCAATTACATGTAGATGTCCTGTGAATTATTTGACGATTTGATTAGATTTTGTGTCGTTTAACCAGTGGATGAATATTCACTGTGTGATTTAAATGACAATGAAATTAGAGTGATCTAAACAGGAGATTTAATAGATTTAATCTATTTCGTATTGATTCAATATAATTTTATACGAAGCTTTTGTTGTCTCCATTTTATAATAGGCCTAATCATATTATGCTACGCCTTCGGAGATCTGTATAAATTACTGACTCCTTTTAGTTTCCACTTTTTAAACGAGTAACTATTCAAGATCTAAACCCTGTAAAATAGTTGCTTTAAATGACTTAGGCCTACTCTACCCAACGGTAGTAGGCTATGTATCAAAGAGTAGCAGTATCAGCCGTGTGCCGAATTTCCTTGTTAGGACTCGATTACATTTTTCGTAAGACAGCTAACTACTGATGGATACAAAAAAAGGAATCCTTAGTAATACAAGACATTACCAATAAGAAATGCACTACATGTTTGTCGGAAGACCAGACGTCGGACCACCCGGATACAATTACATGTTGTATATGCCTAGGTTTAGCAACTGAAGACGTCAATACTTCATAAATGGCCGCCTATCGGAGTGAGCCTAAGGTCCTTAGGCTCTTCTTCAACATGAGAGTTTGATATCTTTATGGACCAATTTCAATTTCAAATTACACGAGGTATATTAATTTACAAATCAGTTGTTCATGACTGTGCAAGAAGACTGTTCGCAACAGACTCGTGAAGGCAATATTGGATATTTTTCTTTGCTGTATACATAATAATTGGAATTCGCGGCGGCTGGGAAAATCTGCTAGGAAAAGACATCAGTGACGCGGCGTAGTGTTTCATATTGTGGTGTAGTGTTTCATATTATGGCGTATAGTGTCTCATAGTGTAGCTCAGTGTCTCATATTGTGGCGTAGTGTCTCATATTGTAGCCAATACAGTACACTACTAACAGAGTAATGGAGCAACACAAAGTTAATGTGAGCATTGAATTGGTTTCAGGAAGTTACAGGTTGAACATAAATAAGCTTATAACTAAAAAAACGATGTGCTTTATTTTCTAATAAATTCTTCTTCTTTCAGTTCTCTGCGCCTCGGCTGATTTCAACTTCCAATGACGACACTCTTCGTCATTTTTTAGAGAGGTGGTTTTCCCGTTGCCTTCCTCTCTGTGTTTTTTTTACGGAGACACAATCTCCTCGCGTCGATATCATCCACCATCCGTCGTTTCGACTTCTTGTCTCTGTGCTCGCATATCCTGGCGAGGGCTCGGTCGTCCACCACTCACTCTGTTATCAACAGGGTTACCATGCACGTGAAGGTGGCGTGGTGGGCATTTTGGTGAGCAGTCCCGATTAATTAGGGCTGCTGATTTTAGTGATTATTATTTATATAAGCGATTATTTTAGTAGTAAAATATATTATTGTATTCTATTATATTAGCGTTTATAGGCCATATTAGCGATTATAGGCCTACTAGCAAAATATTTTGCCAATTAATTTTCTGCTTGCTCGATTAAGTTTCGGTATTCCACAAGAAAATGAAGCTGCCATTTCCGGCGAAAACAACATGGTGAACAATGATTAAAAATTTTAAACAATGTAAAAGTGGCCATTGTGTTTGGCACCTCTTGCAAAAATCTCTATGGGTGTCCATGAGAGCTTACCTAAAACATAAAATATTACCTCTCAAACCACATGCAAAAACCATTTTCCGCATCGTTATCTTGCTCGTTGAGTCTGCCGATCGTCTTCATCTTTTTGTTTCCAGGACTAGGACTGCAGTTCTTGCCCTACATCGGACGTTTGTTGTAGTTGGTTCCTCCATTTCGAATGACCTTCCGCCCTCACTAAAGGCTAAACTAATGACTTGTCTTCCACTATTAATCTCTCACATTGTTTAAAGACATTTCTTTCTCGCCGATTTGAGAGCGCCTCTGGGATGCAGTATTTTATAAGTCTGTGGATGCGATTGACGAGAAAAAAAAGTAGGAATAGAGAAAAATAGAAGAGCTGTAACGGAGTTAGTTATTGGCAGGTGGTTAGAGAAGGACTCAGACAGACAGACAGACAGACAGACAGACAGACAGACATACAGACATACAGTAGGACAGAATTGGGGCATAGGAAGACAAAGATGGATGAAAGATCGGCCATGTATGTATGTATGTATGTGCACTTGTTATAGCGCCCCTTCAAGCTCTCTCTCTACTCAGAGGCGCTCCCGATGCAGAGCGGACACTGCATCGGAGTTTCACGCCGAAGCGCTGAGCAATTGTAAGTGAAGGACTTGCCCAAGGTCCTTACGCGGGGTGGTGGATTCGAACCTCGGACCTTCCGGCTCCAAGGCAACGACGCCACCACTAGACCACCGCGCCCCACGATACATGGTACATCATCATCATCATCATCATTATCGTCGTCGTCGTCGTCATCATCATCATCGTCGTCGTCGTCATCATCATCATTATCATCATCATCATCATCATCATCATCATCATTATCGTCGTCGTCGTCATCATCATCATCGTCGTCGTCATCATCATCATCATCATCATCATCGTCATCATCATCATCTTCATCTTCATCATTATCAACAACGTCATCATCATCATTATCATCATCATCATCATCATCATCATCATCATCATCATCACCATCATCATCATCATAATCATCATCATAATCATCATCATCATCATCATCAGCAGCAGCAGCCATAGCTCTCCTCCTCCGACAGCTGAAGTAGAATTCATCTTGATGAAGGTGCAAGCAACGACGTCGGCTAAAACGTGATCTGCTAATCAAGTGAAGGAGGCTAATCTTGTGATGCATAACGCATCATCATCTTCGTCGTCTTCCGCTTGTGTATTATCATCGATGAAAATAATTCTGTCGTCGTCGTCTTTCGCTCTCACCAGAGGGCCTGACAACCAATGAACGTCATCGAGTGATGACGTTGACGAATTATTGAGGTCAAAGTTCAGGGCAGATAGGGTAAGACTATAATAAGTACGATAAGGTCACGTAAAGTTGGGCGGGAAACAGGGTAGAGCAGCAAATGAGAGTGTAATAAGGTGAGTTTTGCAAAGGTAAAATAAGGCAGGGGCGGATCCAAGGGGGGTATTTAGAAATTTGTTTATTTTTTACCAGCCATTCTCCTTTTCTCCGCACTTACACGAACCCCGCTATTCTCATTCAATTGTGCAATATTCATAGGTAATGTCCTGCGATCTTCAAAGTCAGTGTGTGTGCGTGTGTGTGTGTGCGTGTGTGTGTGTGCGTGTGTGTGTGTTTGTGTTTGTGTGTGTGTGCGTGTGTGTGCGTGTGTGTGCGCGCGCGTGTGCGTGTGTGTGTGTGCGCGCGCGTGTGTGTAAATCATCCTAGAAGTAGCAAGCTACTGACGATCCTATAGAAATCGTAGTAAATGCATTACAATACAATACATATTATTACAAAAACATCTCGTATCAATCTTATACTATTTTCGGCTGACTATGACTAACCGTGCCTCTGGATCGAATTTCATTGCAAAGCTGCGCGTAACAAACTTCGCGATAATGATGACATTCATCATAATAATCAAGTTAATTATTGCGAAAAAACAGTCTGATATTCATCATAATAATCAAGTTAATAATTACGAAAAAACAGTCTGATATTCGTCATCATCATAATCACGTTAGTGATGTTGAATCACTGTGCTAATCAACAAAAGGGCAATGGCTGTTTAACTGAATAATTTATCATCAGACGGCTTTCAACTTTTTATAGTAGGCTATATTGTACGAATTATATAATATTCATTGGTTGCTGTAGGCACTAATGTCGGTAGTAATGGACATTGGTGTCTGTTCGCATCAGTCACTAATGTACTCAACATTATTTTGACTTTTACGTATAAAAGCAAATGGCGCACATACTGTGGGCGTTCGGTGCTGGACATTACTCTACAGGGTGCAGTTTTCCTCGTGCAAATACTAATCGCACCTCGTCCATGTGTCTACGATGCTTCGATGTACAAACAGTAATGTTGTTAGCATCGTTAAAGGCGCAAAATGAATGTTCGATTGTTTTATAGTAACTGTTACAAAGTCGAGATCAGATCAGATAATTTAAGGCACATAGGAGAGAAAAATTCAGATATACGAGAGAAAATTTCAGATTGGAGAGAAAAATTCAGATAGGAGAGGAAAATTCAGATTGGAGAGAAAAATACAGATAGGAAAGAAATTTTCAGATAAAAAAGAGAGAAAATTCATATGGAAGAGAAAAATTCAGATTCCAGAGAAAAATCAGATATACGAGAGAAAAATCAGATTGGAGAGAAAAATTCAGATAGGAGAGAAAATTCAGATATACGAGAGAAAAATCAGATTAGAGAGAAAAATTCAGATAGGAGAGAAAAATTCAGATTGTAGAGATAGATTGGAGCACGATAATATAAGAGTGTAGTTTCCAAAGCATTTCCGATTGAACTCTCGCATCGTATAGTACACGGGAAGTTTATATAAACACGGGAAGTTTACATAGTGTTCCAATCTCTGTCTCTGATGAGGGTTCATGGTTAGGACCCAACGTATGCAAGTCCTTACTGTACAGTTAATCAGCGCCAATGCGCCATCGAGTGAAGCTTTGTGAGTGTATGCATACACACAGGGTGGCGCATAAAAAGTGGTTTTGCTAATATTTCGGCCAAAAAAAAGAATTTTTAAATCCAATTTTACTGACTTAAAGCCAATTCATATCTACGTATATTAGGCAAATTTCATAAAGATATGTCCAACATAACAAAAGTTATACCACTTTTAGTGAGACCACCCATCGTTTTTTGAAGATTCAAAAACACGTTATGAAAAAATGAGCAAAAAACGAGTTTCTTAAGTCAAGTTTCAAATAATTTTTTGTCGAAAGTAACATGATAACTTGTGTTCAAAATGTCCCCCACCCCCACCCCCACCCAAACATGTTCTGAACCTATTTGTAAAGTTTCCGATGGTCTTGTTGATAGGTTTAAGAAGGAAGTCTTCCCATATCAACTCACAATCAGCCTTAAATTCTCCTATCGTTTTTGGACCCAACAAATCGCTGGGTATACTCACTAAAAGTGATATAACTTTTGTTCCGTTTGAAAGTTTTGTGTGAAATTTGGTAGTTACGCGTAGGTATGAATGCCCTTGAAGCCTGTGAAATTTCATATAAGAATTCCAATTTTTGGCCGATATTTGTTACCTTTTTGCGTAACGTGTTTTTGATCATCAAAAAACGATGGGTGGTCTCACTAAATGTGGTATAACATTTGTTATGTTGGACATATCGTTATGAAATTTGGCTATTATACGTAGATATGAATTGGCTTTAAGTCAGTAAAATTTGATTTAAAAATTCTTATTTTTGGCCGAAATATTAGCAAAACCGCGTAGGGGGTCTCACTTTTTATGCGCCACCCTGTATATATATATATGTGATATATAATATATATGACTTATATAATACATATTATATATATATACTAAAACTACTTCTTAGGCCTAATTATTAAATTTTAGGTAGATTTGAAACTGTAATGTTTCAGTAACAGTTAGGCCTATACATGTGCGTTCATCACAATAATGTTTTTGCATCAGTGATTCACTGTGAGCTATTTGAATTCGAACAAGCAGAGGAATCTATCTACATGTATCTATCTGTCTGTCCGTCTGGCTGTCTGTCTGTCTGTCTGTCTGTCTGTTTGTCATGTCATCAATACGCGAGTAGCCTGTTGTTCGATTTGAATCATTAGCTTCATTTTGTTTGATAGGTTAGTAAGGGCGCCAGTCAGTCTTTGATTAGTTCTCTGTTGTATTGCTTGCGTGACTGTCTGTCACGCCAGCAATACATCAATACATCGATCCATCCTTCCATTCATCCATACTTCCATCCATACTCCATATATCCGTTCCCATGTCTCTTTTTGCCTCTGAAACTATCTCTGTCTCTTTCTCTATCTATATCTGCATCTGTGTCTATGTCTCTCACTGTTTCTATTTCTCTCACCACCTCTGTTTCTCTCTCTGTTTAGATGTCTGGTTCACTACGTCTGTATCTATCCCTCTGTCCCTCCCTATCAAGGTCTGCGACCGACAAAAAGATCATGTTTACTCGTGCAATGACACCACAATAATATGACATCACATAATATGAAATTATGTCTTAGTCCTGCAGCGTGAGCAGAATACTAATTATTTACCAGAAAAGAATGCAGATTCGCAACACATTGAATTTTTACGCTGTATAACATTATATACAAATGTATATATATAGAATGTCGTCACGCGCTTGGGCCTATATATATATGCATATATATATATATATATATATATACGTGTGTGTGTGTGTGTGTGTGTGGGTGTTGCCAGCGCAGAAGATATATTTCAACAGGAGATATGGCTGTGAACTTGGTCTCATATTTACAACATGGTAATAATTATTGTTGCTGATAACCACTGCAGTGAGATCCACCATGTTGACTTTATTATCAAATAATCTCTTTGTTGTATACATATATATATATATACATATATAATTATATTATACATATATCTACTGATAGCTCATCTATAGATAAATAGATTATATTCATACGACGCAGCGCTCCTAAATAAGCTGATTCCCTGCGCTCAGCATTAGAGTTGCGCTTCAGATATGAGGATCTACGATAACGATTACGGTGTCCACATACAAATGGCCTATCCGCATACAAATGGCCTATCCACAATTCCACATACAAATGGCTTACATGTATACACATACAAATGGCCTATACACATACAAATGGCCTATCCACATACAAATGGCTTATCCACAGACAAAATTATTATATGTAAATATCTTATCCACAGATACATACTGTACCCTATACAGTATACATACATACAAGTGGACTATTCCCATACAAATAACTCATAAAAATTGCCTCTCTTGGTTCAAACAGACTATCCAGCGTCCAGTGTCCACATACAGACTATTCGCATGCAAGTAGCCTTTCCCCTAATATGCAGAGATAGACTAACCACAATATTGAATATAATACAGCCTTATAAACAGGCAAGCGGTCTATCACTGACTAGATATATCCAAGCCTTTTGAATGCATTGCGCTGCATGCAAACAACATCAGGACGATGGTGAAACCAGGCTGATTCGTGTTCCAGCTGCAGTCAATAAACAGAGCACTTCCACTTTTCCAGGCAAGAAGAAGGAGGATCCATCTTTTCCAGGCTCGGAAGGTCACTCCCTCCTCCCAGTGGCGGAGACCTGGCCGGAGAATCGGGGGCGGACGAAGGAGTGGCCGAAGGAAAGAAATTATTAGATTTTCACGATACGGCCGAAAAGTCAAGAAAATTTTCTATTTTCGCCGCCAAAAAAAGTTGATGATCTTTTTAAAAAGTTATTTGGCCCCAAAAGTCCGTAAAGTCAAGAAAATTTTTTGTCCTCACACTCAATTATTGGGGGGGGGAACGAATGCGTGGGCCGTCCCCCCAACCCCTGCATTGAGGGGGCCGTCCCTCCTGTCCCCCCTAGGTCTCCGCCCATGCCTCCTCCTCCTTTGCGGTGGTCGTGGTAGATATGGAAAGACGTCTGGTTCTGATTCCTGATCCACTTCAACCGACATCTACTGGAAACCTTTGACTTCCGGCCAACACTTCTCAATCGACACACGTGACCAGACGCTGCAGGGTGTCTTTGGCATGAAGACCCAAGCCATGGCAATATCTTTTCATGGTTTATACAAACGTACATATTATGTAGTATTTATGATATATATTTATATTATGTATGTATATGTATGTACGTATGTATTAATGTAAGTATATATAAATATATGTATGTATGTATTATATATGTATATATTGTATGTATTATTTATGTATATAAATATATATGTATTATATGTGCGTATGCTGTTTATGTATTATGTATTCATAAGCGTACGGGAGATTTCAGCAGTGGGGCGAGGGGGCAAAGATTGAACTTCGGCCCGAAAAATATATCCGGCCAAAAAGTTAACGAGCTTTTTGTGGTCGTTCGGGACTGTGTTTGCCCGAAAAACCAGACATGCCAGAAAGTTGGGAGGGCATTTGCCCCTTTGACTCCGCCTCGTACGCCTATGTATGTATTATCTAGGTGTAGAAATATATGTATATATTGATTATGTGTTAATGCATACATGTACTGTGCCTGTATAGCCTGCCTGTACACAATAAAATACCATAATACATTACACGTACCTACATTATAGCCCCATGTAGGCTCCTACGACATGTGTTTTTGTTTATGCACCATACGTACAGTATATATGTACTCAATCTAGGGGATTTATAATGATGGTGAAAGCAGGCATGGGCACAATGGGCTAGATGAACGTAGAGCTAGATAAACATACCTGTGGCATGGCATGGTTAAATAGGTACAGTATGGCATGGTAAGTTAGGATGAGGCATGGTACAGCATCATGGCATAAATGTAAGGCAAGATAACAAAAATTGAAATCTCATAACGTGGGCTAACGAAGAGATTGTGTGTTATTATTAGTATCATTTTTATTATTAAATATTTTAAACCCAAGACCTCAGATCTGAGAATTATTGCTCTCAATTGAAAGAATGTTTTACGTCAGCGATTTCCTTACTTTGCCTATCTTATCTCTACTTTTTTTATATCTTGAATCACTTACCTCATTTCATCATATATGTAAATACTAGCATACAATGACTTATACCTCTCTAACGGACTTAACTTGCTCTATCGACATTGTCATACTTTTCATCACCAAACCTTGTCTGTTATAGCTTACCATTTCTGATAATAATACGTCGCACTGGGAGCGCCTCTGATTAAATACAATACAATAGCTTATAATCAGCGCATGCACACCCAAGAACGTTCAACATTGATCACGTAATACGTCATTTACAAACAAAGTCATTGAAATCCAACAACAATTTAACAAGCACGAACGTGAACGGTAGAACAGCATAATATTAAACACAGTTCCTGTTAAGATTGGTAACAGTTCTAGTTTCTTGCAGCAGTATCTCACGACTTTTATGACTATCAATGCCCATCCTAGTATACGATGTATGTCCGCATAAGAACTCTGTTAGATACGACGTGATAATTGGCGGAAATAGACATGGAAGTGTAAGCATGTGCTCATACTGGACTTTCTTATCTCCTGGTGATATAATAATTAATTATTCAGTACAGAGTTTGCTAACGTGGCCGGCATTGTTTCTGCACGAATCGTCGTTATGATCAATCCACGAATGAAGATGTCATGCAAGGAGATTAGGAACAAACTAATCTCAGACGCACGTGTGAAATGTTAGTGACTTCATGTTTCACGGTCTCTGCGTATGAAGGTGGGTGGCCAGTCCTGTCCCAAGTCGTCTAATCTTCCTGAGGATAATGCATGATATTATGGTTATTGTACTGTACTCGGCGTATCCGAGTTGACGATGGAGCGCAATTTCTTGACATCCATCCATCCGTCCGTCCGTCCATCCGTCCGGTGTCCGTCCGTCCGTCCGTCCATCCGTCCGTCCGTCCGTCCGTCCATCCGTCCGTCCATCCGTCCGGTGTCCGTCCGTCCGTCCGTCCATCCGTCCATCAGTCCATCCGTCTGTCCGTCCATCCGTCCATCCATCTATTCATGCATTCATGAAGATTAGATAATCAAATCTTCTTCATAATATCATAATTATGCTAACGACAGAAATCATCCTAACAACGTAAATCAAATCATTCTAATCTAATCCGTCCACACAATAATCCCGTCTTCGCTCAGATCGTCATTTCCGGTCGTTCGGTCAGTTCGTAGTCAAGGGTTACGACGTTCCTATAGCAACGCTTGCACCTGATCATCTCCGCAACACGTGACCGGAACTTCCGGCCGAGCAGGAAATAGATGACGATGTTTGAGGCGGAGTTGACGACAACGAGAAAGTTGGCGCAGATCATGAACGCGAGGAAGGAGAGATTCATGAAGAGATCTGGAGATACAGAGTCCGCGATGTTTACGAGGAGAGAGGGGGTGCCACAGAGGAAGAAGACGAGCACGATGGTGAGTGGTATGATGGTGAGATTCTGCTCGTGTCGCTGCCTGAACTGGAGGTGCCTCCACTCGCGCTTGCCCCTCCTCAGCGCCGCGACGAGCAGGATGTTCAGCACGAGCAGCAGCATCAGCGGAAGCAGGAACAGCGCGATGGCGTACAGCACGCACGTGTACATGTACCGGTACACGAAGTCAGTACCGATGTCCGTTTTCTTCATCGGTGCGTCGTACTCCGTGGTGAACTCGAAGTAGCGAGGTATGTTGAAGAGTATGGATGCGACTACGATGGCGATGACGGACAGCCGAACCTTCCCAATCGTGCAGATGTAGACGGCCTTCAGCGGATGGCAGATGGCCACGTACCGCTCGCAGGAGACGAGCACGGTCAACCACACGGTGGTCATCTGAGTGGTCATAAGCCACGGCCAGACGTAGTACTGGACGTGTCCACGGTAGTGGAAGCACGTCGACAGGATCCCCGTGTGCGGGTAAATGTTGACGATCGTCTGCACGGTGAAGACGCTGAGCAGGAAGAGACCGTCGGAGATGGACAGCATCCGAAGAACGTAGAACATCGGGGACCGTCCGAAGGTTCTTAAGAGAACGACGAACGTCAGAACGTTTCCCGCCACTCCCAGCAGGCAGACGATGCCGGTGATTCCGACGCCGAGGACGTCGTTAAACGCCTCGAGTAACTCCTCCGTTGATGATGATGATGACGTCATGTATGACGCGTTAGAGTCAAGCATGACGCTTTCTGTCGTCATCATCATCGTCGATGTCATCGTCTGGTTGAGTCCGAAGGCGGAATGGTCGTCATCGAGGAGTTCGAGTGGAATCACTTCCGCTTCCATGACCTCCAGATCCTCCTCTTCCAGGATTAACATGACCCCTTCCTCCTCGATCCGGATCAAGGATTCTTCTTAACAACTCGATCGCTCGTCGTTTCCTCGTCTCTCAGACAGAGAGTCGGATTACTTTTGCAGAAGGAATATCTACA
Source organism: Lumbricus rubellus (assembly GCA_945859605.1). Taxonomy (NCBI): domain Eukaryota; kingdom Metazoa; phylum Annelida; class Clitellata; order Crassiclitellata; family Lumbricidae; genus Lumbricus; species Lumbricus rubellus. The sequence continues at coordinate 36,894,959 of OX243819.1, forward strand.
ATTAAATCAATTAAATCAATTAAATCAATAATTAATTTATTGATTGTATTCGCAAATAAAATCCCTGTTTACTTGATCGAAGATTGTGCATTAAATCGTTCACGTCACGGTTTCATGTAGGCTACTCGTTTCTATCATTATTATCAATCGTGGTTTCTGCAAATCATTGCAGAAAGAAAACACCAATGTCTTCACTGCTCTTCAGACTTCAGGGTCGGGATGGTATCTACCAACTCAATTTTGATTGCAAATCATGGGTCATTCACTCGTTTTATTTATCAGATAATTATTATCAAAATTTAATGTATTCGTTCCTGTATTAAGTCTCTGCATTCGTGCTTCAAAGTGATGGCTGACGGCTGGTGATTTAGGGAGTAGGGTCGTATCATATAAGTCGGACACCCTTTTGTTCAGACCGAGGTTACTCCGTAACGGATCGTCACATCTACATGATGTAAAGTTTATTGTGTAGCTTATCATCTCATTCAGCTAATACAATCAGTTAAACCTGGCCAATTCTAAATGAATTCGATCAGGAGTGTGCCAAGTACAGCAAGCTGGCGAAATTTGAGTTTTCGGTTTTTCGGGTAAAGTTGGACACTTTGGTTGGTAAACTCGGACAACATAATAATGCTTATAGGATCTTATGTTGTTAGAGTCGGACAATCAAGAAACTGAACAATTTGTTGTTAAAGTCGGACAATTTAGAAACTAAACAAGTTTCACTTATACGACCTTATGTTGATAGATTTAGAAAGTCAATAAACTAAACGATTTTCAACAAGATCCGTGCCTAATTTAACTGAAAGATAACATTTAACATTGAAAGTAAGCTAAATAAAGTCAACCAAATGCCAGTATAGGCCTGCCTACATTCAATAGGCCTACAAAGGTTGCACTAAGTGGTCTACTAAATGTGCAATCGCTACAGCCGGCCACTGTATTCGTTCCAGCAATGTTTGTACAGTTGACAGACCATTTACTAAGAGCAGTTTGCAAGGCCTTTATTAAGCAACTCGGTGAAGGCTGTACATAGCAACCCTAGTGAGCTAGGTTAGGCCTACTATGAGGCCTTCGTAACAGAAGTCCTATGCATCAGACGAGCATGAAAAACTTAGCTGTAAGGCAGGCACTACATAAACTCGACTAATGGATAGATCCAAGAAAAGTCGAAAAGAACATGAACTTTTCTAATATCTGAAACATTCCTTACAAGTAAAAATATAATAATCATCATAATAAGCATTAGCGTGGACCTCTTTTTGTTAAAGTCGGACACCTTTCAGCAGGGTGTAATAATTTTGTCCGACTTTAACAAACGCATATATGTTAAAGTCGGACAGCAAACAGCTCTAGTTTCAACCATGAGATCAATTCAATATCGCTCAAACAAGTTACGCAAAACATATATTATACTGTAATCTGTCGGGGAAAAATTGAAACTCTTCCTCTTCAGCAATTAACATTGTCATAAACCCTTAGCAGTGAAAAAGGGGCTTCACTATGTCAGATTTTAAAACTCTATAAATCGACATGCATCGAAAAGAGGCGACATCTTAAAATATAGGCAACGATTCCATCAAGGTTGTGAGGTATTAATCATTAGATGGACCCTCTGCAAATACAATATATGATACAGCCATCTGGTGATCGAAGTCTCTTATGCGTGGCAGGCCGGCAAATTTTTTGTCCGACTTTGCCTGATGTCCGACTTTGTGTTAGTTCACCCTACTGTTGTCGGTAATCCAGGCTAGATTTTTTTATCCGGTACCGGTGTAGGTTGAGTAGGCCTGCTAGGCTTTTCTCCACTAGTTTCGATGTCATACAGACTGAGTGTGTTGTCACAGAATAGATCTAAAGGAGTTTCAGCCGAATTGGGGGAGAGACATGCGATCGAAACCAGCGTGTGATGATGACGAATCGGTAGATAGAAAAGGGAAGAAGAGGCAGAGGAAGAGAAAGCAGAATAGGAGGCGAGGAGAGGAGGAGCAGAGGCGAGAAGGAGGAGGATGAAGAAGAATAAGAAGAAGAGGTTGAGAAAAAGGAAGAAGAAGAGAAGGAAGATGAGAAAGAAAAAGCAGAAGAGAAGGAGAGTAGAGTAGGAGGAGAGGCGAAAAGGAGGAGGAGGAGGAGGAAGAAGAAGAGATACATGTATACTTAGAATTGATGATCTATTACGCTGGTATGTACATTGTAGCCTACATGTAAGTCTAATGTTATGATTTGGACGAAACTCTTGGCCTGCAGTTTCAGTGGACGGAATTTGCCTTCTAAGAAGAAGTTGCCGATTGATGGGATAACGTTGGTCTATTATTAATGTTAACTTGTTGCGGCTCTGAAGTGCAAAGAACATCTGTTATGTGTATGCTATGTTCCGATAGTTGTTATAGGACATCACTTGAAAGCGCAATGCGACAGGCGCAGTATGAGACAGAATAACCGGAAGGCATACAGACGGACAGACAAAGAGGGAGCAATAGTGGAAGAGAGAGACAGACAGAGACAGACAGAGAGACAGACAGAGAGACAAATAAAGAGACAGATAGAGAGACAGACACAGACACAGACGCACACAGAGAGAGACAAAAAAGAGAGAGCTGTCATCCCAGTAGACTAGAGCAATATTGTTCATAATCAGTTTTGAAGATATTGACCTGTAACTAATCAACTGTTCCAAAAACCAAACATAGAAATAAACATGATGATTTTTCAAAAGCAATAACCAAACAAGAAAACGCCAACATGTATTTGAACACCTGTTGAAAAGAAACTAATTATTACTAATAATGGCTGCTGCGACTAACACAAACAATGTGTTAGCCACAAAAAAGGTGCCGTGCACCGAGACAGCGATTACACTCGACACGTGCATAAAACGCGTCTACTCTACGGTCTGAGAATGCTTTGATTTGACTGTCCAACAGCTGCGCTTTTGTGTCTACATCTATTCGAAAGATGCGCTGGCGTGCAGAGAACAAATCTACGATGCATGCACAGCTAAAAAGCGCACTCAACTACAGTGTGTTTACAAACGCTTGTGGTACATGTGTACAGTATAAAACATGTCCTACATTCGGACGCGTCACGCGATGGTTGAGTGGATTGCTGGCTTCATGGCTCATGCGTGAATTAATGGATGGATGGATGTATGTGGGTGAGGAAAGAGGAAAGAGGCAGTGGCGTAGTTAGCTTTTTGTGGGTCCGTGTGCAGAGATCCCGCATGTGCCACTGCTTGGCTCTGTAAGGCTGGTATCTTTTCGTTCTTGCAATCAAGATCACAAAACTAATCTATGACATTTGCTATTAGGCCCAACACATGTAATACAACTCACTCAGAGAAAAAAACATAATGCTGTAGCTGCACGAATGAGACAGATTTATTAAGTGTTGCCTAAATGCATTGACCTCCCAGTAGAATTTAAAACCTATCAGGTTGCAGACTTTCCACTTATTATTAGCTGCCTACTTAAAACAATGTCATAGCATCATAGAGTTTTCTTTGTAGCTTTTTCATCAAAATTTTTTCACCCATCTATCATTTCCGGTCCATGATTTTCAATTTGCACACCGACGTCGAAAATGATACAATCATCAATTTTTCATAGTAGGCCTACCTAAAAATAAGTTAGCAATATTCTTTACAAGTGCAAAATTCAGGGCACATATACGTGATACCCCAGAACCCTGATATAGGCCTACACTTGCTCAATTTGGTATCTCCCTGATTTTGGGGTATCTTCCTGATTTTGGGGTATCTCCCTGATTTTGGGGGGAGAGCTGAGAAGATTCGGGAGCAGTGTGAGAATTGTTGAAAAATAACTGGGGGATCAGTCTATGATCACGTGGAGATGGGTTGTGAAAAGATGAATGTGAATTTAAGAAAGACTAGCGAGGGCTGAACGACCTCAAACTCCGGACAATTATTCCCACTCTGGTTGAAGGAGATGCCAGTTTTCTACCGTTCCCATATCCAGCAAATGACCGGAATTATAGGAGCATGTCTGTGACAAGTATGAAGTTTCTGCGGCGCACCATTTAATTGCATTACAAGAACGTGACAGATAGCCGGATATGACTACACCACCTATCCTAAACGACCCGCCATTGACCTTTGCGTAGGAAAGATTGGGAACGAAAATCAGATGCGGGTATGATTCGTTTGCTGTTCCCAACTGAAAACTGAATTAGACCAATTATCTATAGATATCATTATCGTTCACACACATTAGCGTAATCTTGCAATCAAATTTTGACTCTCATGACTCGAGACGAAAACAAGTTAAATGGAATTCAATTCAGTATAGTGCCTGCCTGCCTGCCTGCACGGCGGTTGACAGGCGTCAGTAAAGTAGCGAAGTAGCCTATCCTAATGCAAGTAGGCCTATGTTCTCAAAAACTGCATCTGTCACAAAACAATGTGAATTATTTTAGGTTAGGTTATAGGCTATTAATTCAACAATCTCTGTGGGCCCCTTGAGGTCGCGAGACCCGTGTGCTTTGCATGCACTGCACACATGGTAGCTACGCCACTGGAAGGAAGAAAGTAACGTACGCAATGGAAATGATTTTGAGGGAAGAGATGACAGAAGCAAGAGAAGAATGAAGTAAAATAATAATAACATGAAAGAATGCAAGGAAGAACAAAAGACTGAAATAAGAAAGGAAAGAAAGGAAGAATAGGCCTAGGCAACGAAAGAAGAAAGTTGGGACGTGGACTGCAGTAGACAGCAGGATATAAACTGAATGACTGAAGGAAGGATCGAATGAATGAATGAATGGTTGAATGAATGAATGATTGATTGATTGATTGAATGAATGAATGGTTGAATGAATGAATGAATGGTTGAATGAATGAATGAATGAATGAATGAATGAATGAATGAATGAATGAATGAAGAGAGCAGCAGATAAAAGAAAGAAAGAGTTAACGAATGATTAAACAAAGTGACAAGTTATTGGATGGATGGACGGTTTAACGAATAAACGAATGGATTTGTAATAAATTGTAAATAAATAAAAAAAATTAGCAGAACACACGCACAAAATAATGTGTGAACTAATGAACAATCAAGCCCAACTAGTTGACGAATAAGTTAATTAAATTATAGATCAATCAATGAACTCGTAACCGCAGCACAAATGTTCCCGGATAAAATTTGGCATCATACTAAAATAATTATTAGCCCATAATATTCCCAGGTATATAGCCTATAATTATTATGCAAAATATAAAGCGTTCTGCATACTATATCATTTGCAAAGTGCTGCATGTAGAATTAGTAATTTCACGGCTAATAAAGTTTTTTTATAAACCAATAAATAGACTAATAGAGCACAGCATGATGAGGGGGTTTTCCACAAAATGTACGAGTACCGTAGCAACATGGCGACCGTGGTCGAAAACAAAACTTGTTGCACACGAAATAATATATGGATGCCATTGGATGGTCCCCAACCTTCTTGATGATGAATTGTGTAGTTCACAAAGCACTGCGACGGATTTGATTGAAAAAGAAATGAGTTACTGCCCCGAACAGCTAATTACTAAATATAATTATTCTGCTATCGCGTCGCTAACAAAGCAGAAAGCATGAAACGACGAAAACTGCATGTTGTAATGAAAATCCAGGCCCGGCCTTAGGGCAAGGCGAGCGAGGCAGTCGCCTTGGGCCCCGCGCTTCCAGGGGTCCCGCGCTGCTGACCATAATTATGTTTTACTATGATAAATTATAATTATCGTGCAGCGCCTTCATCGCTTAGCGACAATTAGCCTACTGGCAGTCAATTAGGCCTATAGGTTATAAACTTATAAAGCCAATCACAGCCACTCTATACAATCATGTAGAGTTAAAAATTTTGGGAATGCAGTAGGCTAGGCTAATTATCATTGTCGAACTAAGATGGGTCCTACCATAACTAAGACTTATTATATTTTCCGTTATATTCTCAATGCTGTCTCGTCATTATTTCGACTAAACATTCGTGATTTGACGTGACCCGCGATCGAAGTCTTTTCCGGAAGGTCCTGTCTTGACTTTTGAACTGTGAAATATTAAATTCCCCTCACATTTTTCCACTCACTTAATTATTGTCTGACACCCTCATGAAAGATTATTAGTCTATAAACGTTGAGCGGGTCAAATTACTAATGATGCTTGAGTCTGACCTTCATTGGTCCTGCACTTTGCAATCAGCTCTTCCTCATTAACACGTTCTTCGCTGTATACTAACTTGTAAGCAACGGTACCCAAAGTACATCTCTCCGCTGTCTGGAAAGCATTTTTTGTTTTCTGTATCTTACACACTGGGAGAGCTAGTGATTCGTGTGCACTAGCTGAGAAGCGCTCGATTGATGTAGGCCTATAGATGCATTACAATTGAAAGGATTAGGCCTGTGTACCAATTTGAGTTAGACAATAATTTATATTTTTATCTAGAATAAATAATTATGTTCTATTAAACAGATAGGCCTATTTTGATTGATAGGACATCTCACCAAAAGATTTCGCCATTATTGGCAGGTGATATAAAAATGGGAATAAAAAAGATCACAACAGGAATTTTTTTCTAAACCTGCCTGCAATCAATAATATCAATAAGGCCTACTGTATTGACAGGAAGTCAACTATGCAAAGTTACGCTTAAGAGCCCGCTAATCGCTTGCTGCCTTGGGCCCCGCACATCCTAGGGCCGGGCCTGTGAAAATCAATGTTTAGGAGAGCAACCTGTCAAGCGAAAGACCATCAATATTGTTGTGGATTATAAGCATTCTGAAAGAGGTATAGGACGCCTAAGTAATAAGTGCATGGACAGAGAAATAATACATTATCGAATGTGTAGAACGGATAAACAAATGGATAGAGATAATGAGCAAAACGGTCTGGTATAGATCTACAAGGATAGAGTGTACAAACGCAGAAACAGAACGGGGGTAGTTAACCAAGAACAGTTATTGCTTAGGTAGACCTACATGTACGACCAGAGAGAGATTATTAGTTGACATGGCTGTATGACGAGGAATAAGACTTGCTTCTATATAGGTTCTATTGTTGGCTATAATTATTCCAGGTTTTATTAGCTATAATGTATATAGCCTACATGCCAAGTACAAGAAGCTGTTGTAGGCCTACAATGCCCTACATGAAATTGAAATTCGTCTACATGTATACATCGAACAGTGATCCGACTTGACTAACACGTCCTGGTTAGCATTTTTGCCCGAGAGTCCATGCATAGGCCGTAAAGTTTCGAACTCCCGTTTAAGGACGAAGGAAATCGCATTTTCCGAATTGGTCTACTTTTTCCTACAGATATTCGACCTTGCCCCTCTGTCTGTCATGCAGCAATTTGATTGAATTATTATAAGTTTTCTTTATCATTAATTTTTTTCTTTGCAATTGGCTGCGGTATGTCAGCAAGAGTTCAATAAAACGAATATTTATAATTCGAGTTCAAAAAAGCGATTTGTTGCGCAATCGCGAATTGTGGGACTAGTCGTAAATTCCAAGCTTAGTGTACACTGTACAAATCGCTCTTCAAAAGAAAAGTGGTGGCCACGAGCTTATTCACGAGCGTCGTATCACTTGAGTTGTCAATTGATGCCTATAATGGGAGTTATAAGTTTGTTTGCAAGAGAAAACAGAGCGGCTAAGGTGGGCTTTGTTGATGACGTGAAAGCCTATAGAAGTCGGAGGGAAGAAAGAAAGGAAACAGAAGAAAACGTTGAATTTCTTCAACAATACTTTCTCAATTGACTGCCATTGAAATGTCAGTTTATGTCCTGTGGTTCGTATGATCCGCCAAATGCACCACACGGTTCTCTAAAAAATGATACTCTCCACCCACGTGTACACACTCTGCAACCAGGTCGGACAGAAGCTGTCATATTATCGCAGATTGACTTTTAACCCATCAAACGCCAATCACTCAGATCCGATAATTAAAGATGACTGATCATTGATCATTGCAGCAGATGACTTTTGTGTTGAAATGTCGGCTGTGACAGCTGCAGTTCAGCAACAGCTTCTGAACATTTCTCTCTCACATGTACGATGTGCTTTTCAATTTCATCTACAAGACAATGTTTGGACGCTTATATAAATATCCGCCGAGGGCATATCGGTCACAATCGTAATCGTAATCTCCAAATTTCTAGCGCGCCGTTCGAAAGTCAGGCGCTGGGCACCAGCTTATTCACGAGCGCTATGTATAGTCGGAAGGGTTGTCGAAAAGGGTAATGCGAAGGAGATCGTAGTCCCAACGGATTATAGGTCCGACCTATCTGTCGAGATAGGTCAATCGGTAAGATAAAAACGATTATCCGGTATTTGACTTAAAGGGCAGAAGCATCATTTTAATATTCTTACCTGTTTGTGGCGTATAGGCCACGGACCCACCACAGTGATCCGACAAGAATTAACGAGAATCGTTGCTTGACCAGAATCTAGTTCGTTTCAAAGATGACTTTACACGACGAAACGAAATAACTACAGAACAATTATTGCCTCTTTTCGATCTGCAGCTCGCGTGTACATAGCAAAACGATTGTCTATTGAATTATCGACAACCTATCATCGGTAACTCATGTAATGGAGAAATGACACGACGCTTTCAATAACTCCGTTTAAATCATCGAACATCCTATAGGACTCTGGCTGCAGCAACGAAACCACGAGATTGTTACAGCAACATAAACGTTTTGCGTGGGTAGACGGAATGGTAATATCCGTCTTCAATGAAAAAGATGAGAGAGAGACAGACAGAATATAGACGGACAAACAGAAACAGAGACAGACAGAGACAGAGACAGAGAGAGAACGGGAAAGAGAGAAAGAGGGGAGAAAGAGAGAGAGGGGAGATAGACAGACAGACAGACAGAGACAGGGACAGAGACGGAGAGACAGACAGAAAGACAGACAGACAGAGACAGAGACGGTGGCTTCACGGTCGGTTTGTGAGTGACAGCAGCAACTGCCACATTATTCTGAATCGATGCATGACTGATGTTGCGTATATTACTTTGAACTATTATGATGAGGATGACGACGACGATGAAGAAGAAAACGTTGGAGGATGAGAGAGGATCAGAGAGGATGGCTAATCGAAACTCACAAGATAATCACTGGAAAAGAATCACTAAAGTGGGAGATGTTCTTTGAATTTGCACCAAGCAATCCAAAGGCAACTCGTGGAGGACAAAGGTATAATTATTCTTAAGAAGCCAAAGGAAACATTCTGCAGTTGCTATATCAAGCTTACAGTTGCTTGACTGATGTGGTTTAGTCCAGACAAAATGTTAGTTAGGTTTGCGTACGTTTATAATCACTTTGATCGTAAAAATTGTTTGACCATCTCTAACTAAGCTTATACATGAATGAAAAAGGTATAATTATCTCTACATTAGCGGATTTTCTTTCGTGTTGATGACACCTGAAGATTATTCTTGAACTTTCTGTTTCTGTTCTTGTTTCATGTCTAAGTTTACCTGTGATTATTTTCTGATGCTGTTGAGTCACTATAAAAAACGGCTGATTATGAAATTCTTTGATGGCGTAATTATATTATATTGTAATAGGATAATAATAATAATAATAATAATAATAATAATAATAATAATAATAATAATAATAATAATAATAATAATAATTACATTAGTAATATGTCCGGTTATTGTTTGGCACACCTTTGATTATTAATAAAGATTATTGTAAATTATAATAATAATAATCATAATAATAATAATAATAATAAAGCATAGCCATCAGCCTATACGTGACTTTGTCAGTTTCTTTGGAAAAATAAATGTGCTTATTATAAATAAATAAAAATTATAATAATAATAATAATAATTAGCCGTTCCAGGCACATTGCTTTTAATATTTTATAAGCCCCTGGGGGAACGAAGTACCTCAGGGCAAAAAAAAAAAAAATAATAATAATAATAATAATAATAATAATAATAGGCTCACACTCGGGGAGTAGCTTAGATGATGGTATTGAATCTGAGTGAACAGTGAACACTGATCAGAAATTTTAAGGAAAAGCTATGCAAATTGGGTTACCAGGTAAATTTGCAGTAGCTCTAACATGGTAAATCGCATAAAGCTGGTGAACCAACTAAAACCCTAGTTTTGGTCATGTTACGTTCATGGGCGCCCGCAGAAATTTTTGCAGGAGGGGGCAAAACACGATGGTCAACGTTAAATTTTTTTTAGCAGGAGGTCAAAAAATGCAAAGCGGGGAGTTAAGAACATGCATGGGTATTTTTCACAGAGGTTTTTATGTCAATTTTTCATTTTCACTTTTTCAAATTTCTAATATGAATTGCTTCTTTTTGCAAGGAAATTTGTTTTAAAAAATCGAAAAGTATTAGTTAAAAGTAGGCTTTTTAATTCTTTCATGCGAAGAAATTTGTTATAAACCCCAAAAGTAGTAGCGAGAAAAATAGGTTTCAATTTTCCAGGGGGGCAAGTGCCCCCCCTTGCCCCTATGTGCGGGCGCCCATGACTGGCAGCATGCAAAATGGAGAAACTGCAGCCTGGCTCCTAGCAGACTTGATTTACATAATACTGGTGAATAAGCAAATCTCCCTGACGTAGGGCCTAATTTAAATCGGTTGAAAAATTTCACATTTTGGCATTGGTATTGATACTTAATTTTGTGCAGTTGTGAAAGGTTGCATGACAGCGAGATTCCAACCAAGTACGCCATAATCGATATAGAAATATACTATTTGCAAGGGCGCTTGCCGGATGGTTAACAGCCAATGGTCATTGTTCCAGATTTTAACAAGATGTCGATAATGCCAGGCAGAAAATTAAGAGCATGTTTATTTGTACAGAGATTTCTAAACATAGATTTCTGACTTTCATTGTGTGCATCTTTCATATCATTAGTGCTTTAATGCGAAGAAATTTGTTAAAAACCCAAAAGTAGTATAGTTAGAAAAATAAGTTTCAGTTTTCCAGGGGGGGGGGGGCAAGTGCCCCCCTTGCCCCTATGTGCGGGCGCCCATGGTTACGTTATGTTATGTTATGTTATGCCAAGGTAAATCTTATTAATGGGGCGCGTGGTGTAGCGAATTACTTTGTGATTTGTCAACGGAGTGTAGCAGGTTCGATTCCATCTTAAACCGTTGAATAACGAACCTAACAAGTTGTTCACCCTCAATTATTTTACATGACATTTTATGCGAGGAAGACTTTGGCTAATTACCGTAACTTTTGTAATAGGGAGAGGGCGAATCAGAAGCTCATTTGTACGTATACTCTTGGCAGTTCACAGATGTGCGAGTTGCAAACGCAGGCGGAGGATAAAAAATATGAATTTTTTCGTACGCAATTATTATGTAATGACGACAGTTGCTATGGCGCCATAACACAGCCACGCTGCGACCAGGTCGCCAGTAATATTACGCGGACGGGTTCGTATAGTGTGACAAATAATGAGAAATTAAGTTTATCCGCGGGAAAGTTGATCTAGAAGGATTTTCTACAGGAGACAATAATTAATCTGGAGACATTTCACCCTCGTTTCAATCAATCAATCAATCAACCAACCAATCAATCAGTCGACTAATTGGACGAATACAAGAGGAGACATTGACATATCTATTGTTACTAAGAACCGCTGTAATTAACAATTAAACGAATGAATAATTAAGTGATATACGTCACCAGGGACGACGAAAGCAATCTCAAGTATATATCGTCTGGGTGACAAATTGCGTCATTAGAGAATGGAGTCCTCCGGTGCATAAGTAAGTATACGTGTATCGTATGTTGTTCGTCCAAGAGGTAACCTCCGACTGCGTAGAAGCGTCTCGAATTTCACAAAGGCGCTTCATAAAAGGGAAAGTACGTTTATTTCAGCATCGACCCTAATCCATCCAATCTCGGGACCCACTCCCGTCTTTCCCTCCCCTGCATCCTCCCTCTCTCTCAACATGTCTGTCTATCTATCTGTCTGTATGTCTATCTGTCTGTCTTTCCGTTTGTCTGTCTGTCTCTCTCTGCTTGGTCTATCTCGCAACAAGACTATAGGATCTAGTCTTGACATTTCCGGATGGCTCCTCTGACTCGACGCAGCGCTCGTGAATAAGCTGTTGCCCGGCAGCGAAGCGCCATAGAAATTTTAAGTGTACGAGTTTTAGAGATTGGAAGCATTAGCAAAAAGAAGAAGAATTTCCTTTAAGACAAGAAACGACATTTGGTAATTTGGTAAACAAACAATAAAACGAAACGAGAAGAAAGGAGAAAGGTGAAAAAGATAAAAAGAAAGAATAAACCAAAACTATTGTAGGCCCATAGGTCCTACTCGTCACTATCTGTTTTAAACATTTCAATAATCATAGGCGTACGGGAGATTTAAAAAATTGGGGGGGGGCGAAGATTGAACTTCTGCCCGAAAAATAAATCCCAAATAAACGACTTCGTGTGTTGAAATCTCGTGGTGTGGGTGTGCGCGCGTGTGTGTGTAGACTGTAAATAATCATATCGAGACAGAAGTGCGCGTGTATGCGCGCGTGTATAGTTCTAGTATACCCTCTTAAGCGGAAGAAGTATGGAAGAAAGACCACGATTGCATGTATAATATAGGAACAAGCAGGTATACGTACGTTGTCAGGCAGGCAGATAGGCAAGCATATAGGCATACGCAATCAGGCATTCATGCAGGCAGTCAAGCAAACAGAGTATTCGATTTCTAGGATCATAAATATGCAAGAAGGGCGGAAGAATCTGATAGCGAAGTCGGCCGAGTGGACTTCTTTTTATAATTCTCAGCAGACGACCGTCTTGCAAGTGTGTGTGCGTGTGTGTGAGTGTGTGTTTGTGTGTGTGCGTTTGCGTGTGTGTGCGTGTGCGCGCGCGTGTGTGTAGGCATATGTGCGTGTGTGAGTGTGTGCGTGTTTGTGTGTGTGCGTGCGTGTGTGTGTTTGTGTGTGCGTGCGTGTGTGTGTGCGTGCGTGCGTGCGTGTGTGTGTGTGTGTGTGTGCTCGTATACATAGAGTAGGAAATGGACAGATAGCTGGTCGACGAGTCCCATAGGAAACGCTCATGAAGATGACGTCCGTCTGTATATGGAAATGCCACTGCAGGAAAGCGGAAGAAAGTTTCTATGTACACCGCAACAATGGGCGTATGATAAAAAAAGAGGCAGATGAAGAAACACAGACAAACAGAGAGAGATAGAGATAAATAGAGAGAGAGAGACAGAGAGAGACAGACAGAGAGAGACAGAGAGAGACAGACAGAGAGAGACAGACGGAGAGACAGAGACAGAGACAGAAAGAGAGGCAGAGGAAAACAGATACAGTTAGACATGCAGACAGACAGTCAGATATTCAGGCGCAGAAATGAAAGACAAAGATCCAAACCATTCAGAGGTAGACACATACTATCAGACAGACGAAAATCAGATGACTCGTTTGCTGTTCTCCAGAGGGACTGAAAGAGACAGAAAGCACATAGGCTTAGGCCTATCAATAGACAGTCATACAAGAGAGAAGCAGAACAAAGACATACAGAGAGGCATAGAGACAAAGATGAACAGACAGGCAGATTGTGACAGAAAGACATATTAACAGACATAGGCCTACGGAGTACAAAAGGAAAGACCGACAGAGGCAGACAGACAGACAGACTGACAGAAGCATACATACAGAGAGAGAGAGATAGAAAGAGGCAGACATATAGACAAAGAGACAGACAGAGGCAGACATACAGGGAGACAGACAGAGGGCGGGAATAAACCTATAAGAGCAGGAAAAACAAAAACCGGTCGAGCAGACAAGGGCAATGGGTGCAAGTGGCTTCCACTTTGCTAGGTCAGACCTGAGACCTTCCTTATTCACGCAATTGAAATGCAGAAACGTTCGCGAAAGTTCTTCAATAATTAATCACATCGACTCTTAAGTAGTCCATCGACGAACATTAAAGTGAAGGTAAGTTGCTACATGCTGAGTTCATTGGGTGCTCATCAAGCGTTTCAGAGTATCAACGCTTCGCCCCCCAACGATGGGCGCCCGCCTGCCCGCCCGCACATAGTAGCAAGAAATTTGCACCTATAATAGGCCTACTTCTTAACTACTACTTACAGGCTTTTCACAGATTTCTTCGCACCACTAAGGAACCAACCATTATGGTAGAATTACTTCACTAGTAATTATTTCACTTAGGCTACGGTGAAACTGAGAAATTTACATTTCGAAATCTGTATGAAACGGTGCTATAGCAGACATTGTTGTAACCAGGGCACAGCCACGGCAGTCGAGAAGTAACCAACCAGCTGTCGATTAATGTCCCAAATGAATTCTCGGCAAGACAAAGATTCTAACAGCGAAACGACGCGGGCAAAGGTTTTTATACCAGAGGCACATGTGCGTTGCCGTGCTCTAGCGCCGCCACTTACCGTATAGCGCTATAAAAGTTCTTACATAAGATAGATTTCAGTAGTTGTGTTGACCTTTGCACTTGATGTTACTATAGATTTACCTCAAACTACTCATGCTACTTCCTCAAGCTACTAGCCGGAAGATATCAACCATTGAATTCGCATAGGAAGTTGGTTCTATATAATAGGACATGTGCGCCTCTGTAACGGCTGAATAAATTGCAAGTCTTGTCGCTCATCAAAGAGAAAGCCCGTATAACACTAGTCTATATCCCAATCCCAGACAGATGCTTTCAATAAGTCACAAAGGACTATAGCACTTGGCCACAGCCGTAACTTCAGCCGTAACTCGTGATTTGCTATTGCAATCAGAGACTTTTATAGCGCCAATTTAAATGAGAATCACCAGAAGCAGCACTCCCTTTCCTCCGTCTACATCAGTGGTGGCCAACCTGCGGCACGCGTGCCACTTGTGGCACGCCGGCCTATGATGAGTGGCACGGAGGACCATGGAATTTCTGAAAAATATTTATGCTAGATATAGTTCACAACGTTATCTCTTAGACTTAGGCGAATCTCAGGCGCCTCTGTAACTCCATAACTGCAGTGCCCAGGGCAAGGTTAATTAACTGCAGACAGACACAGCACAGGCGCCCGAAGTGGACCGAGGCAGGCTCATCAGTCGACTGACGGTCAAAGTCCACGCTCTCCAGAGCATCCATTTAGAGATAAGAAATTGAGTTTCACCCCACTGTAGGGTTGCAGGGTAAAACAAAGGAAGAGACTTCCTGATCTTCTCAAAATAATAGGTTTTGGTGCTGGTTATGTCTTTAGCATTGCTATTTGCTGTGTACTGCAGCAGTTGTGGTGCATGTATGCAAATCTTTTAACTTCACTTCAGTGAGTTACAATGGAACTCTAATGAAAACTACCGGCCTAGGTAAGCTATCAGAACTAATTTTAGAGAAAGGACCTTTTCTAAAGGCAGAACAGTCATTGTTTGCCAGTGATGAATTGATAATGATGGTCAAACTTATACGAGTTAAGTCTGACATCAGCATGAAAGAAAACTCATTCTGATGGCGAGTAAAGTCGTTTTCAAGTTTTGTAATGGTTCAAAATCTAAGCAATAATAATAATAATGTCTAACATTGCAGCCATGGACAAACGCTGTGATGAGACCGAATACCAAATTTCATATATATATATATATATATATATATATATAGTTACTTTACGCAAGTGCAAGTTTTAACCCTCGGGCTACCAGGGGGGGGTGGTTTCCACCCCCCCCTAGGTTTTTCCCAAATCAAACTTTTTTCGTTAGGAATAAAATTTTGACGTTTTAGGTAACTGTAGAAGATTCATTTGCACACATTTTGAGCTAAAATGTGTGATGATATACCATACCATTCAAAAGTTATACCCAATATACCCGAGGCACCAGAGGGGGGGTGGATACCACCCCCTTAGATTATTGGCTGTATCTTATCTGTCCTTTGACATGAAGAGACACCAATTACACCATTCTGTAGAGGGAATGTGGGGCTACATTTTGGTGGTCACGGAGTTGTCTTTTGACAACCGGAAGTGCTCAAAATAAATTAAAATATAAATAAAGGTGTTTTATTTTCATAAACTTTTCATGTTTTTCCTATTAAAAATTATTCATAATTTATTTTTTAAGAAAAATAAATTATGTCATTCTATAGAGTGCATTTAGGGCTATTTTTTGATACCAATTAATTTGACATTTGATGACCGGAAGTGCTCAAAATAAATTTAAATGTGTGAAAATGTTGGGTTTTTTTTACAACGCAAACCGATATGTCTGCGTAAACGTTTTTCAGCATGTTTTACATGTTTTTTCTCTTTTTTATTGTAACTAAAACTATCTTATTACTAGTTTTTATAGTTGAATATTGGACTTTATTATATGTAAACTATTTTTAATTAAATAAATTATGTTAAAACACACAGAATCTAATATTTT
>OX243819.1:36916342-36923842 GCA_945859605.1 Lumbricus rubellus
AGAGACAGACAAACAACCGACTTATAAAGATCGACAGGTGCAGAAAGATAGACAAATAGACAGACAGGCAAACGGACCGACAGAAGAAAAACAGACAGATAGACAGACAAACGTACCGACAGACAGATAGATAGACAAACAAACGTACCGACAGACAGACAGATAGACAAACAAACGTACCGACAGACAGATAGATAGACAAACAAACGGACCGACAGACAGATAGATAGACAAACAAACGGACCGACAGACAGATAGATAGACAAACAAACGTACCGACAGACAGATAGATAGACAAACAAACGGACCGACAGACAGATAGATAGACAAACAAACGGACCGACAGACAGACAGACGTAGAGAGAGAGAGAGAGAGACGAAGATGTGGACAAAAAACCAACTGAAGACAGAAAAGAGAGAGAGGCGAAGAGAAATAATAATAATATTGTATTCTGCAGCGTCTTCTTTTTCGGCTCCAATTAATTATTAGACCACGCAGATCGTGCATCGAAATCGGAGAAATAAAGAGGAGAAGAGGAGCGACGAGAGACGTGGGACGAAGCGACAGGGAGGAGGAGGAGAAGGAGAAGGAGAAGGAGGAGGAGGAGAAGGAAGAAGAACTGGGAAGGAAGAATGGAAGAAGGAGGAAGGATGCTAGACGGGGGCAAAGATGCTGATCTAAGTCGGTCAGTAAGGCGACCGGTGAATATTGACATTATATCACCGGAGGAGGTAGATGAAGAGGAGGAGGAGGAGGAGGAAGAGGAGGAGGTGGTGGAGGAGGAGGAAACCGGTGAGGATGAATAGGAGGAGGAGGAGGAGGAGGAGGAGCAAGGAACCGGGGGAGAAGGAGGATAGGAGGAGGAGGAGAACGGGAGGAAGAGGAGGAGGAGGAGAAGGAGGAGTAGGAATAGGAGGAGCCACTCATAGAGAAGGTGGGAGATGGGGACGAAGAGAATAAAGAAGAAAAGAAGAGGGAGATAGGTGGAGGAAGAGGAGAAGTAGGGGGAAGTGAAACTAAAGGAGGAGAAGCGAGAGGGAGGAAGAATTGGAGGAAAATATAAAGGAAGAGGGGAAGAAGGCGGATGAAGAGGAGGAGGATAGGATAAGAAGGAGGGAGAGAAGGAAGTGAATCGTGAGGAGAGATGGTACTTCACCTGCTGATGATGGTGGGGGAGGAAAAAGTGGATAAGAGGAGTATGAACTGTGGACGATGAAAGAGGAGGGAGGAGGGAGGAGGAGAAGAGAGGAAGCGGGAGGAGGAGGAGGGAGGGAAGAGAGAGGAGGGGAGGAGTAGGTGGATGAACCGCCCCGGAGGATGAAACAAGAGTATACGAATGAAGGGACGAGAGTGAGTTGCGGGAAATCGATTCCCTAAGAGCAAGAAGCAAAGGAGAGAGAAAGAGGAGCAGATAGAGAAAAAGACGAAGAAAGAGAAAGAGAAGGAGACAGAGAAGAACAGAGAATGGAGAGAGACGAACATAATGCTAGCACAATGTAGCGTATCACAGTATATAACTGTATAACGTAACAAAAATTATGTAAGATCACATCACGTAATATTGCATACGAACGTAAAATTTTCATTGAAATCAGAGATGGTCGAGCTGGAACTTTCTGAAAAATTTGTTGATTTGGCGTGGAATGACCCTGGTGTATAAATTAAAAAAATTATGTAAGATCACATCACGTAATATTGCATACGAACGTCACAGCATAGATAACGAAACGTAGCATTATATATAAAGTAACATTGCACAATGTTGTATAACGTAGTCTATAGCATTACCCGGTATACATGACGTAAAGCAACGTGACGCTACGTTACATTTCATAACGCTGCATCCCAAATCGTAACAGTAAGCTTAAATAGCGTAATGTAGCGTGACATAACACAATGTAGTTCTAGCACAACGTAATTTTAGCACAGACGTTATATTACATAGCATAGCACATTGCAAAGTAGCGTAATATGACACGACACAACCGCAACGTTACATTACAACACTAAACATTGGGCTACACAACGCAATGCAATGCAAGTAGCGTAGCATAGCATGATGTGATACAAGGCAGTAAACGTTAAGTCATACCGATCACTATGCATATAAAATAAACATATAAATGAGTCGCTTAGGAACGTTAATATTGTGAAATGTTATCGTTGATATATTGCAGGAAATTTCATAGACATAAAATGCACATAATACTAGGATTGTCCACTTTCAGGCAGGTATCTGCGTTAATATTGTGGCCATAATACTGCCACATATCGAACCAATAATAAAGTGCACAGCAGTAATCATAAGCTTATATTATATGTGTAATTGAGCATATGCATATACACACAAGCACCTCCTTAAAACTTCCTCTGGAAAGCAGTGAAACCATCAACTACTTCGTAATCTAAAGTTCTAAACCATAATCATGATCGTAAACTTGAAAATTCTAAAGCGTTACCGCTGCTTTAAAGCTCAGCGCGAATCAATCACTACCCAGAGCGCGCTGAGTAGAATGGCCAATAAACCTATGCCGTATTTTACTTTGTATAACACGCGTGTTATATACGCGAAATTACGGTAATTGTCTGAATTCGCGTGGACAGTCCTAAGATCGGCCGCGCGTCCCGTGTCGTACTTACATGATAATACATACAATACACAACTACTCTCCCTTTTATTAGTCGACGGTCGAATGTTAAAAGAACTAAACAAACTGCGCTATAAAATCTGTACCGGAAACGCGAAAGACAGCGGCGTGTACGTCATGCATGAGAGGTGGAACTGAGATTGAAATTTTTATCTGCACGTAAACTGGAGTGTGGAAAATTGATACGCATAAAATACACATATAAATGGAATTGGATGACTGGGGGCATTAATGCTGTGGCGACATGCTGAGCGAATATCAAAGTAAATATATATATTCTTATACTATGCATGTACATAATTATATATATTTATATAATATTAAAATATAATATATATATACATTCACATATGCTATTTTGGGAGTTAGTAAATCGCACCAGATGCGGTACGTCTCCCAACATAAATTCTGGGCGACGATAAATTTGCAAATAAATAACGAGCAGACACCGTTGACAGAACCATATGCGTTACCTCACTCGGGGTCGTTATCTCTTTAATTGACGTCCACAATAATAATTTTATGGTATTTCATGACAGACGAATTGCAGACGTTTTGAAAGTTATTATTATAGCGCATAGCTGCATAACATAGCGGAATGTTTGTGGTTTTAAACCCATAGCTAGTACGTTCAGCCAGTCATAAAGTCTTCAAATCTTGACAATGATGATGATGATTATGATGATGAAAATGATGATGATGATGATGATGATGATGATGATGATGATGATGATGATGATGATGATGATGTTGTTGATGATGATTGTTTTGATGATGATATTATGGTAATAATAATAATTATCAAAATAACAATAATGATGACAAGTTCTATAACAACAACAACAACAACAACAACAACAACAACAACAACAGCAGCAACAACAACAGCAACAATAACAATACTCTTCGCTTGTTATTTCAAACAGACACACCTCAGTGCATGATCACAAAATCATTCATAGAATGCAAAGATTATATGTCAAGTTTTCACAGAAGTAATAATTAAACTGTTTTGCAGCCAAGCAAGGCGTCCATCACGTCCTGCAGCTCGGTTTACCAACGACACCTGCCGAATGGAAGGTTGAGTCGACCTTTGACATGGCGCTAAAAAAATCCATTTCGTACCAGCAGACCAACCCAACTATAGCCTCAAACAATTACAAAGGCCACGGACGGCTCCTATGAACTCGGGTCATTAAAGAAACAGGATAACATAGCGCTATATAACTGAACGCGTGATTATATACGTCAGCATGGAGCCTGGAACTGATCTTCGTGAGTGCCTTTCGCTTTGCCGTAAAACCCGAGCGTCTCATGCATCATGATGCATGTGGCCCAAAACTCGAACCATATGTGACTCCAAACACAGAAACCAGTATTAGCCTAAGGTTACATGTAAGTCTGCAACACATTGAGCTTGATACATCGTTTAAACGGTCTTGTATCAAGCTTCAAAATGATTTAAAAATTATTAATCTAGCTTTATTCCAACTGAAGATGTCAGGCAAAAACGGATCCAATTAAATTGAATTGATTTATTAATTGACTTAATTAAAACGAATCCATCTGCACGTCAAAGACGTTAAGATAGCTTTAAAACTTGTCTTCTTTTTAGACTTTTTTTAACATAATAAAAGAAAATAGCTACTTAAACTTGTTTTTGGATTAAATTCAGTAGAAACACCGAGAAGTAGGCCTATCTAAACTTTCTAAAGACATTCCATTCCCGAAACTCCTCTGATGTGTAGGTCTGGATCTAGTTTTCGACATAATATCGATTTGGGTGTGGAGCAGTGGAATGCCAGACGTAGGCCTATACCATTCGTCCAGCCGACTGTGAAATCGTAATTCAATTGATGTCTGATGAATGGATCACATTGGTCAGGGTCGATGAAAGCAATTCCGAGTCTATATTCAGAACAGTCACGAGCCCTTAAGCTATCTCAAGACTTTTAAACAAATTTTTAAGAAACAAATTGAAAAAGCAAGCGCTGAAACAACTTACGATTCAATATTTACATAGGCTCATTAGGTCTACAATCATTATGTTATTCAGTTGCTAGATTGAACTTTGAAGTTTATATAATGCTATACTGATTGCAGTTAAGTGTCAGTAATATTATATTTGAGAAGTGCAAGTAGCGGCAGTGGCCTATCCCCCAGGAAAGAAAATAGGCTTTGAGTAGAGACAGAGATGAATGAGAAGATCTAGAAAGAATGGAAACCCTAAAGAGGAGTTAAAGCATCCCAACGCCGCCAGCGGACAGGACGAATGCTGCTAATGATCGAGTTTGAATCAAAACTTTAAAACATTTAGTCGTGTAACAGTTTCCTCTCCAGGTTCATCTTTAACGTCCAAACATGCACGAACACCCACACTAACACGAACACACACACACACACACACACACACTAACACCAACACACAACACGAACACACACGAACGCACGCACATCCACACACACATACGAACACACAAACACACGCACACGCACGAACACACGCGCGCGCACAAAGCACGGACATGCGCACACAAGCATACACACAGCGTCAAGGCGAGGGCAGTATACCTATTATGCGGTGAACACACTCGATTTGTTAGCTCATCTAGGGGCTTATTGTGATCAATGATGAAGTCGTCTTCCACTACATCGGAAGATGTCGCCACATCAAGTTGTAAGCGGAAGCGAGAGTGAATCTCAGCCGGAAGCAGAAGATCAAGTGAGATTCTGTAGTACATGTAGATATAATAATGTACTTCTCAAAGACATTTAATGTCTGCACTTCAGATCGATCGTAAAACTATCATTTCTAAAAAAACATAGGTCTATCTAAACAGACAGACGGACGGACGGACGGGCGGACAGACAGACAGACACACAGACACAGACAGACAAACAGACCCACCCACCCACCTACCTACCGACCCACCAACCCACCTACTTACCTACCTACCTACCTACCTACCCACCTACCTACCTACTTACCTACCTATTTATCTACCTACCTACCTACCTACCTACCTACTTACCTACCTACCTACCTACTTACCTACCTACCTACCTACCTACCTACCTACCTACCTACTTAGCCACCTACCTACTGCACCAGTAAGGAACCTTCGAATCACTTGTGCACCAATTTGAACTTTAAATTGAATTAAATCTGAAATTTAAATTGAGTGAAATCTAAATTTAATTAAATCGTAATCGTAAACTCCGAGGCTTCAGTTCTAATCTCTGGGCCCCCGCTTATTGACGAGTGCTACATCGGATCGATAAAACATAGTATTACTATAAAAATTTCATGACCTTAATATAGCATAATTTATGTCATTGCAATGATTGTGTGTCTGTATAGGCCTATACCTATAAGCACATAATTATATGCATCTTAAAGATGTGTAGACCAATTATGTGTAATTGTGTATGCCGATGCAGTTTAATGTAATTGAGATAGAGATATAATTATATACATAATTATAAATATAGACTATAAATTACATAAGCCTGTTACCACTATAGAAAATGCCCGAGCATCATCGTGAGATGGAGCATATTGTGAGTGAAGGACTTGCTCAAGTTCCTTGCACGACAGTCGTCTCTGGGATACTCGAGCATCTAGGCACACACATAAAATATATTATACTATATACACACACACACACGGTTATCTTATATGTACTATATATATGCTATAGACAATATTATACATATTAATGTGGATGTCTTATCTCTGTACGTGTGTGTGTTTGTGTGTGCGTGTGTGTGTGCACATATGTGTGTGCACATGTGTGTGTGTGTGTGTGTGTTTGCGTCCAAGTTTATGTGTTCGATTAATATGTCAGTTGCATCTGTCTCCGTGAGGCTCCATGTCCATAAGATGGCGTCGTATACAGCTTCAGTACGTTGAGAAACAACCGATAGGAATATATATATAATTATATAGTATGTTATGCAGAGTATACACCGTGGTTCAAAAAAAACTAAGCCAAATTGTTTTTCATATATCTCTGATGCCTGATAACATATCACGCTAAAATGTTCCAATTATTTAGAGAAGTGGACCAAGAATATGATTCCTAAATTTCAAGAGATAAAATTGAACGGATAAAAAGATATGAATCTTTCAACTTCATATGCCAAAATTGCAGTTTACAAGCAATTTTCTGCCAGATTCAGTAAAAAGTAAGCTAAACTGGTTTTCTTATATCTCCAATGCCTGATAATTAATGATGCCAAAATTTTTCCGATATTTAGAGGATTGAACCTAGAATAGGATTCCAAAATATCATGTCATAAATTTGAACGGATAGAAAGATATGAATATTTAAACTTGATCCCAGTAATGTCTGTTTTCAGCAAGTCTGTTATGGTATTCGTTGCGGTTTCGAGGCTTGATAGTTCCAAATTTTGGTCTTCAGGGATGATGAAGTAAAATTAATTAATAATAAAGTGTGGAGCGTGATGTAAGACCGAATCTACCAAACAACAATCCATGATCTAAACGATCTGAAGCAACCAGCGCTTGTTGGAAGTGTGGGAAGGCCTGGACCAGAGGATAATCGACGATGCTGTTGCGTAATGCATGGCGCCAGCGCTTCCAGGCTTGCGTGCAAGCAGGAGAACATTTTGAGCATCTTAATTAATTAAATAATAAAACCATACTGTTGTAATCATATTGTTAGTTCAATTCTCTACATATCTGGAAAATTTTAGAATGATTAATCATCAGGCATTAGAGATATAAGAGAACATTTTATTGAACCTGACAGAAAATAATTATTGCTTGTAAACTGAAATTTCGGCATATGAAGTTTAAAAATTCATATCTTTTTAACCGTTCAACTT
>OX243819.1:36928842-36986342 GCA_945859605.1 Lumbricus rubellus
AAAATGTCATCAACTTTTTTGGCGGATGAAATGGTATGATTTTCTCGAAAACTTTTTTTAGCCGAAAAATGTAAAAAAAGAATATCCGCAAAAATTTCCCGAACAGGGCCCCCACAAAAATTTCCCGAACAGGGCCCTCACATTCCTTAATCCGGCCCTGGCCGGGCCTGTTTGTGGTTGGGGGACGGAGCCTCGGAGATGTTTAAGTGTAGGCCAACCAAAATATCATAAATATTTCAGATATATCATTATCAATTGCTACATGTACAGTGTTATCCATTGTTTGTCAATGATGAGCAATTTTGTTAAGACGACATCTTAAAATGCTACCCTTGCAGTGAGGAAATTCAAAAATTTAAGCGTGGTGGAGACATATTTTTTATTGAACTCTAAGCCAGGTCTTTCAGCAATGAAATTATGAGAAATTTATTGAGATAACAGCTTAAAATGTTACTTTTACAGTGTGGAGATTTAAAAATTTAAACAACAGGAGGGGCACTTTCTGAAGTCACAAACCACGACTATCAGCGCTAAGATTATGAGGTATTTAGATAAAATGGGGAGGGGTATTTATTGAATTCCTAAACCATGTCTTTCAGCAATGAAAATTATGAGAGATTCTGCTGCGATGACAGTTCAAAATAATACCATAACAGTACTGTTAGGAAATTTGACAGATTTAAGCTATTGAAGGAGACACTTTTGAAGTCGTTTCAGCACTGAACTGATGAGTATTTTCGCTATAGGCCTAATGACAGTCAAAAATGCTACCATTGCAGCGTGGAAATAAAAAAACCCATTTCGATAATGGGGAGGAGCATATCTCCTCCCTCAAAACTCATCTCTCTGCTAGTGGCTCAACACTAGCAGAGGGATGAGCCTGCTGTCCTGGCTCGCTAAGCCCTTCGCTCTGCCTCTAGCGGTAAGCTTTTGGTCCCACGTGTTGAAACATCAACTTGTCAGCGTCGTGCTTTCTCAGTTGTAGGTCCTTCTGTCTGGAATAGTCTCCCGATGCAGATGCGCTTGCTACCTAGGGTTGACTCGTCAGTGCTCTACAAGCTCCTTAAAACTTTTTTCACCGTGGTTGGACTGGGAGCTCTTCTGAGTGGATTTCTTGAAGGGGCGCTATGTAGGCTACATTCATGAAATGAATGAATGAATTACTAAGCAATGGTTGCAAATTACACAAAAGTATAGGTTAAGCATTCACAGAATAAGTTTTTAAAATGAGGAAAAACCCACTACGTATGACATGCCCCCTAGGGTTTTCCTATGTATACAGTAGGCCTACCCAGTGTACCCACATGACAGTATACTTATAAACTTGTTAGGCTATAGGCTTAAACTTTTAACTTTTGTGATTATAGTCAGGGATGGGCAAATTACAGGGCGACATGTAATTGAATTACAAATTACCAATTACTGGAGAAAATGTAATTGAATTACAAATTACAAATTACTTTGACTCAGAGCCTCAAATTACAAAATTACAAATTACGCAATTTCAATTACATCAATTACAAATTACTTTGGGGCTCAAATCATTGGAATAAAAAAACCTTAGGTAGGAAGTGCATGCCTTTTCACCTTATGTCTATATGTAGCCTATTATTATTATTTACTGCTTAAAAAAAGTCTATTTAGCTTTCTGTAAGAAACAGCAGCTGTTCAAACAAGTTATTTGATAGCAGTTGTCTGTTGGGAACAGTTGGGCCTTACAATCATGCCTGTAAAACTAAAGAGCCTCTCTAGTCTCTACTGGTGCAGATCAAGGCAGGGCAGTGTTAAATCGAATAAACAATTGTTTAGCAGTTGGATAGCTATGAGGCATTGCTGGTTCCCTTTCTGTCGTCTTCTGTATGCTGCAAGATCTCTAAATCTTTTTTGTTTTGTGCCTGACTTTGTGGTCACTGCGTACTACTAAAACCATAAAAATAAAATTTCATCTTTGAAGCTTCCTCTCCTTTATGACCACTAGATGCTCATTATTTGTTAAGATTCTTTGTTAAATCATATTTAATAAGCTATCATGATCCTTGCGACAGTGGCTCGTCCATATTTTCAGTACGTGGCTACCTGCATATAGTTTGCAGACCAAACTAAAAGAAAATCATATGAATTGGTAGTAACGACATCTGAAAATGCCACCAGTAGCGACCAAAAGTAATTTGTCATGACACGTGGACTGACCTTTTCGTGGCCTTCTATGGAAGAGAGAGACAGACAGACAGACAGACAGACAGTAATAATAATTGAAATTACAAATTACAGGAAGAAATGTAATTGAATTACAAATTACAAATTACTTTGATATGGAGCAGCAAATTACAAATTACCAATTACAATTGTAATTTAAATTACGTAATTTCAATTACTCAATTAAATTACTGCCCATCCCTGATTATAGTAGCCTAAAGATTAAGTCCATTTTTAATTTCTAAGCCATTTTCTTTTACAATAGTATTTTGACATTCTTATACTGGTAGTCTGCGACTCTGCAAAACGACTTCTTATAGAAGTTTTCATGATTTTATCGTTCATATAATAGCTGGCGGAAAGAGCATAAAAATGGTTCCAATTGAGGTCAACAGAGCCAAAAATGCGTTGGCGGCTGGGGCTCCGCCCCAGACCCCGCTGGGGGAGCTTACGACGCTCCCCCAGACCCCCTAATCGGTATGGGCTTCGTGCCTTCGGCACTCGCAACTTGGCGCCTTCGGCGCTTCGTAAAATTTTTGTGTTGGGCTTAGGGCTTCAGCCCCCCCAAATCTGAAATCCTGGCGCCGCCACTGGACACGTTGACAGACCGCAACAAGCTACAATCGAGAAACGTGTTAAATGTTATCATTAAAAACAAAACAGTGTATACTACAGGTGTGACCCAGGGCGATAGTCTGCAAAGAACGTGTGGGATAAACTCCTTTGTTTCCTTAGCGGGCTGTTCAAAGTCAGGACATCTTTGGCGGAAGTTATATAATCTCCAGTTATATTTTCAGCAATAATATTGGCGGGAATATACTTAGGACACATGGAATTCATTTCCAATGATTGCGCGTAGTAGTTCCTCACAGCTTCACCCACCATCCATGGCACTGGCAGATCCAGGCAACTCCGTTGGGTGGAACTTGGAAGGCAATCCTCTGTCATACCATCTGCACCAGAACGTCTAGACGCTAGAGTACAGAACGGTCCTCAGCGTTAGCGTAGCAGCCCCCTCCTGGCTGCTACCTGCGGCCGGGGTGGTGCTCAGAGGACGGACCTCGGTCTTCCACCCCGTGTACTGTACAGCCGCTGGGGGACAGCCATGTGACCGTAAGACTGCCGTTACATCGTTCCCCACCAATCCTATATGGTCCATCCATCATCCATGTAGGCCCACCATCCCATCTATAATAATATTATACGCTTCTGAAAAGTCTTCTGATAGATTGGTAGGCCTACTCTGGACTATGTGCAATGCTTGTGCATATGCCGGAGAACACACAGGGCTACTGACAGATTGGTGATAATGTTATTAGAACGGATCTAGAACAGCCTATCAGAAACCAGACCGAAGACAAATCTATAAGAAATAATTAGAGCCATGCACATCTGATGATCAATCCATCACGCAGAAACATTATCACATATTATCATGATAAGCGATTGAAGGATCTGTCAAAAGTCCATCCACGAAACAATCTATAATATATAATAGGGATCTTAATTAATTAATTATTATTATAGCTACGGACAGACGACATATTATGATAGTCGATACTTCTGGAAAACTTCCTCCAACAGTCAGAGTTTCAGACACAGAAAAATGGGCGACTCACACTTGAACAAGGACAACGGAAAACACGGAAACAGACAGACAGACGGAGAGACAGACGGACAGACAGACGGATAGATAGACAGACAGACGGGCAGATATAGACGGACAGACAGACGGACAGATGGACGGACATTAGACAGGTGGACAGACAGACAGACGGAGAGACAGACGGACAAACAGACGGAGAGATAGACGGACAGGCGGACGGGCAAAACAATTGGACAGACAAACGGACAGACAGACGGACATAGACGGACAGATAGACGGAAATCAGACAGACGGACAAAGAGACGGACATCAGACAGACGGACAGATAGACGGACAGATGGACGGACAGGCAATTGGACAGACGGCAAGATGGACAGTTTGCACACATTTTGTCTATGGAGCAGTTTAGCGATCCACCGATGGATATGGAGACGAAGAGTCGAGTAGAAGAAGTACATAAAATATCGACAGACACACCCAGTAGAAGAGTGAAGCAAACGGACGGACAGTTACAGATACACAGACGGAAGGACATATACGACGTAACGAGGAAATGAAAGCAAATAGAGAAACAAGGGTAAAAGCAAAAGAAGAACAGGGAGAAAGGGACAAGCCTATAGAGTAGAAAACCATTTTGGAAACATAAGTGACATAAATATAACTGACGTGCATGCACTCGCACAAGTATTATAATAGGTCTAGGCTACATACGCAAAGGCAGAGACGAAAATACAAAGAAATAAGCAGACACACGCAGAGGGTTAAAACGAAGTGCAGGAAGACGGGCAGGGAGAATGACTGACACGTATAATAGTCACGGATGTTAACAATCAGCGCATCAGTCGGCAAGAATAAATATGACTTGGAACAGATGATGACCAGCAAGCAAGCAATCTGCTTCCACTTCATACATTATTCAATTTCGCTAAACAAGATAATTGTGTTTACAGATAAATATGCATGCTTGCACTATGTACGCGGTACCGGTACATAGTTGCTTACCTACATGTTTCCTGCCAGCTATAGATCTAGGCTATAAATTAATACACGCATTCCATGAATACCATGCAGGCATGATAGTCCAGACCTTATATAGAACCAGACAGACGTCTTTGATATATGCACAACTTCAGATTGTACACTGTACACTAATTTTATACGGCACGTACAGCAGTTTGATAATACACCAGGGCTTTTTTAACGTGCAGTTGTACACAAAATGTGCAGTTCTAAATAGATTTGTGCAGTTGTAGAAGCACATTTGTGCAGTTAAAACCAAAATGGCACATGTCCTCCGATTGGAAGTACTTTATAACCATGGATGATGGGAAGGAAGAGAAGAAGTTGTGCATTAGAAACAGCCCTTTAATACAATTCGCACTAAGTTCGGAATTGTGTGCTAGCACTTGGTGAACATTAAGAGTCATGCGTAATCTACACCGTGAGTAAAAAAAAACTAAGCCAAATTGTTTTTCATATATCTCTAATACCTGATAACATATCACGCTAAAATTTTCCAAATATTTAGAGAAGTGGACCAAGAATATGATTCCAAAATTTCATGAGGTAAAGTTGAACGGATAAAAAGATATGAATATTTAAACTTCATAATTATGACGAAATTTCAGTTTACAAGCAATTTTCTGTTACATTCAATAAAATGTTTCCTTATATCTCTAATGCCTGATGATTAATCATTCTAAACTTTTTCCGATATGTAGAGAATTGAACTAACAATGTGACCCCAACAGTATGGTATGATAATTTGATTAATTAAGATGGTCAAAATATCCTCCTCCTGCTTGGACGCAAGCCTGGAAGCGCTAGCGCCATGCATTACGCAACAGCATCGTCAATTATCCTCTGGTCCAGGCCTTCCAACACTTCCAACAAGCGTTGGTTGCTTCAGATCGTTTATATCATGGATTGCTGTCTGGTAGACTCGGTCTTGCATCACGATCCACACTTTATAGTCGACAGGATTCAAATATGGGCTGTTCGGAGGCCATAATGTGGGAGAAATGAAGTCTGGCGTCTCTCTTGTCAGCATTTCCATGGTTTCCTTGGCTCTGTGGGCAGGCGCTGTTCTGTTGAAAAAGAAAACAGCCTTCTGGTGCTATAGATTTCTGATAACAGTTGGAAGATGTTGTGACAGCAGAATATTGCGATAATATACTCCGTTAATTTTACTCCAGGATCCCTGAAGACCAAAACTGGGAACTATCAAGCATCGAAACCGCAACGAACACCATAGCAGACTTGCTGAAAACAGAAATTTCTGGAGATGACGTTTAAATATTCATATCTTTCTATTCGTTCAAATTAATGACATGATATTTTGGAATCCTATTCTTGGTTCAATCCTCTAAATATCTTGAAAAATTTGGTATGATTAATTATCAGACATTGGAGATATAAGAAAAACAGCTTAGCTTACTTTTTGCTGAATCTGGCAGAAAATTGTTTGTAAAGTGCAATTTCGGCATATGAAGTTGAAAGATTCATATCTTTTTATCCGTTCAATTTTATCTCTTGAAATTTTGGAATCACATTCTTGGTCCACTTCTCTAAATATGTGGAAAATTTTAGCATGATATGTTATCAGGCGTTAAAGATATATGCAAAACAATTTGGCTTAGTTTTTTTGACTCACGGTGTAGAACATGCAATTTTCAGGATAGAGTAAAAGAAAGACTAGCAGAGAAAGATGCGAACACAAAGAGGCATAGATAAGCTTAGAGTAATTCCAGATGGAGGTTCCGGGAGATAGTTAATGAGCGTAGTCAAAGTCAAAACTCGTATGTACCAGAAAGAGCATACTTTCCAGAAGATGCCTTGCACGTGCTTACACATGCGAAATGCCAATTTTAAATTGTTATAAATTGCACATAGGCTATTCTCTAGAGCAGTTGGATGAACGGTTTGCTGATTTTCACGGTCCCACATTTGCTTAGTTCTACATGCATGCCTTTCAGTAACCCGAATGTCCGAAAAGAACAGACTTATTTTGACATTCCCCGCAATGCTTACAACAAGAAATAAACATTGATGAAACAGTAGTTGAACACAATAATACACTAAGAGATTTCTATACAACAATATACGACCTTCTCTTCCGGACGTTGTAAGTCTACGCAAAATAATAGGCCTCTAAAAATAAGCCATGTTTGATATTCTGTAAATGTAAAGAAAAAGAAGGCTCAGATGGTTCGGTCATGTGGAGCGAATGGAAAGAAAAAAGACTATTATACCACACGCGGCCTTGCACGGGGCATGTAGAAGGAGAGAGAAGCAGAGGAAGACAACCAAAAATTTGGATGGACAACGTCAGAGAGGTTCTGAAGGAGATGGATATTAGCATGTCAAGAGCAAAGGACCTCATCATAGGTAGAGAAGCATAGGCGTTCGGAAGATTTCAGCGTTGGGGGGGGGGGGGGGCAAAGATTGAACTTCTGCCCGAAATTTTTTTTTGTCGTTCGGGTCTGTGTTTGCCCGAAAAACCGAAAAATCAGACTTTCCCGAAAGTTGACGGCCTTTTTTTAGTCGTTCGGGTCTGCGTTTTCCCAAAAAACCAGACTTGCCCGAAAGTGGGGGGGGGGCATTTGTCCCCTCTGGACCCCTCCTCGTACGCCTATGTAGAGAAGTCTGGAGAAGTCATGTAGGAGACTCATCGTCGACTGACGGAAGAGAGCAAAGAAAACTTGACGAAATCTGCATGTCTGAAATACATGCTTGAATAGATACATAATTATTGTCTACAGTCTAGGAACCCGCGACAGGAATTATTCAGGTCTTTGGGAAAACAATCACGGAACCCGTAACCATAATATAGCTTTTTGTGCTTTATGAGAGAATTCGGCAAATAAATTGAAATAATAGAGGTATGGGTATATCAGTCGTACGAATGTGCCATAATTATTTTATACATGTACAACTGTGATAATTATTATTCAGGAATTTCAGTTGATCAGATACTGTACAGTAGGCCTAGGTCTACTTATCAAGTAGCTTTGCGTAACTAGACCTACTACCCAGCCGAAGGTTCCAAACAGTCGCAAAGCCGATTTTATTGTCCCCATTTTCTCAATCTCGACGAGCCTGCAGACCTGTACATCATTCTATACGTATATAAAGCCTTTATACACTGTAGATATCGTTTCAGTTTTATGTAGAGCCTTTGTAGTGCCTTTCACAGGCCCATGAGTGCTTACACACTGCACGCGAAAAAAGTACGAATCAGATTTCCCTACCTGTCGTAGTTGCTCTATCCGTTTGCGAGTGTCCGCTTTTATTTCTTTTTTTACAGAGCCACCAATTGTCCAGTAAATTTACCCACCTATAATATTATCTGGTCCTATCGTCACTTTGTCGTCCACATCACCCTCTCCTCCTTCTTCACCTTCACCTCCTCTTCCTCACACAGATCCGCTTCTTCATCTTTTCCTTCTTCTTTTCCGTTCTTCTTTGCTCCCATTGGTCGTCGTCGTATTCGCTCGCATCGACAAGTTCGGCAAGCGCTTGAAACGCGATGCTCAGCATTTGCTGCTTATCATCAGTGCTGCTGCTGTGCTGCTGCCGAACTTAGCAAATGCTAAGCATGCCGTTTCGTAGCCTGATCGCTCAGCGTAGGCTATCTTCAGAGCCTGCTGTAACTTATCGTCATCGTCGTCGTCGTCGTCGTCATCGTCGTCATCATCATCATCATCATCATCATCATCATCATCATCATCATCATCATCATCATCATCATCATCATCATCATCATCATCATCATCATCATCATCATCATCATCATCATCATCATTATCATCATCATCATCATCATCATCTTCATCATCATCATCATCCATTTAAAAAAATGAATATTCTTATTATTTTTGGATGGGAGTGATATATTATTAATATTATTATTATTTTATATTTATTTTATTTTATTTTATTTTTTTACCCGAGGTATCTCAGATCCCTCGGGATTTCAAAAAATTATCCGGAGACTTTAAAAAATTGTATTCTGGAACGGCTAGAACTCGTCAAGATCAGGCGAAGCAAAGGTGCCTTGGAAGGCAATGCATGGCGTTGAAAGTTGAAAGATGGCGTTGAATTAAAATGGCAATGCGCTGGAAAAGATAACAGTTGCTGCTTTCCCTCGTGTGACGTCATGTCCCCGGTTTTACGAGCTAGACAGCGCCCCAACTCTGGGATGAAGAGTCTCAATTGCCAACGGGACAAAGTGGTAGGTTTGTGCAAGCGTGTTGTATTTGGCGCATTTTTTCTGCCGCTAATTCGGCTGCGCCGGCTGCTGTTGCCGATGTGGACGGCAAGTAGGATACAGCCAGAGTGTCAGTTACCGTGACATCTCATATTAGAGCGCGACCCATCCGCCATGGAATAAGAGTTAGACCGTCAGGTCTCTTTCCAACCGCTCTGTGGAGCCCCTGTGGCTCCTTCACTGCTGGGAAGCCAGCGCGAACCAGACCTCGATAGACCAGTTCGTTGAGGCCTGCGTGTCTGGCTAATCTGCCTGGCCCCAAAGAGCAAGAAGGCCCATGAGCGCCATTGGCTCTG
Organism: Lumbricus rubellus; assembly: GCA_945859605.1. Classification (NCBI taxonomy): domain Eukaryota; kingdom Metazoa; phylum Annelida; class Clitellata; order Crassiclitellata; family Lumbricidae; genus Lumbricus; species Lumbricus rubellus. Next base: position 36,938,210 of record OX243819.1, read on the forward strand.
ACCTGGACGCCGCAGCGGCACTCATGAGGCTCGCAGATGTTGACCCCAAGTCTGAGGCCCACTAGTGAGGAGGTTAAGGTCCAAAAATGCAGTGCATTGTGCATCTTGTGGATAAAAGCAACAAATTTTTATAGCTTCAAGACAAACATATTTTAAAACTTTTCAGCTAGAGGCATCAAAAAATTCAGACGGGAACATACTTAAACAGAAGGTTGAAAGTATGCTAAAAATGCACATGGTCTAGAGTTGATATGCAGCTGTAAACTGCACTTGGATGCAGAATATGTGGTCTTTTGATAACATGAAACATTACTAATCTGATTTAAACATTACACAGTGTGTGACAATTGATACAGAACAAGTATACTATTAAAGTATGCTAAAAATTCACATTTCCAGAGCCGATACGCAACTCTTTATGTACATAAATGCAGAATATGTTGTCTTTTAACAACATGACACATTACTAATCACTGCGATTCTCAAATTTGGAGGTGAGCGTCGAATGACGGGCGGTAGGCTATCAATTGCCTTGAAGAAATCTAGTGATAAAGAGTTATGTCGGACTCGCGGAGGCCAGGAGAGAAGTAGGCTAGCTATATAGCCTATTGTGGAGGTTGGAGACCAATGCAGCTGTGGTTGATCATGAGGGTCGAAAGGCAACTGATCTCTGAGATGTTGGTTCATAGACAAATATATACAGGGTGGTCCAAAATAAACTGCACAGTGAAAGTTTTCTTGATATAATGTATAACAATTCAATGTTTAATGCCAGTTTTCTTGCGTATGATGAAAGAATTTCCAAATAAGACATGGAAACGTCGTACTATATCCTCATTAAAAAATTGATACCGAAGGTACCACAGCTAGGAAGCCGGGTTGCGGACGTCCGAAATCAGCTCGAACAGATGCAAATATCAAGTTGGTAAGCGACCTTATCTGTAGCCAGGAAGACAAACCGCTAAGCCATAAGAGCCCACGGGAGATCGCACGTGAAACCGGAATTTCACGTTCAACTGTTAAACGTATTGTAAAGAAAGATCTCGGACTTAACCAGTGCAGGCGCAAAGTTGGACAGCAGTTGAACAGCGATTGCGTTTCATTGACCGCGCAATTGATCAATGGCGTCGTTGGCTTCAATGCGTGGTCGAGCAGCAAGGAGGACACATTGAACATTTTATGTAACGAAATACATCCATGTAATGTTACAGTAAAAATAATTGCTGTGTTTTTGTGATTTTTCACGGTTATATTTGAATTGGTCTGAATAAAGTACTATCAATTTATCATTGTGCAGTTTATTTTGGACCACCCTGTAGTAGCCTACGCAACATGTGAATGACGTGAATGTGACTTTAAATCGTGGACGCTGCAGAAACCCCGATATTACGATCGCGAGTTAAAATTTCACTGTTGAATGAAACAAGTTTTTCGCTGATGTATTTTTAACATGGCCACGCCGTGGGCAATGATCTGTTGTATTAGTGTTTTATGTTTTCATTCCAACAGACAGACCAGAAGCCCTTGCGGCTATTCGCGAATACATCTCAGTGTGTTACTAATTTTTTTCAGAGCGACAACTCTTGGAGCATTTGAAACATCTGTGCTTGCGACGCTTATGGACCACCATTGGTCTGTGTTGATATCGATTACAGATGCCACTCTTAGCTTTTCCACCTAGATCTAGGGTTTTGTCTAATCTTGGTTTCTAGATTTCTTGGCCAGGATTTAGCTTTTTCTCATGGCTTTTTTCCGCCTTTTTCATAAAAATTGATTTTTCCAAGGTGAAATTTATGTATTTTTCATAGAAATCGATGTCAATTTAGTCTTTTCTAGCCTTTTTACTACCGAATCTAACCTTTTTAAAATTCACAGTGACATCCCTGGCTTCGATGGTGAATGGTGATGCACTGATGTTGATCTTTGGTTCCATGGTGGAGTGTGCGCCAAAGTTCTGGTGTCGTTAAGTTAAATCCCACCAACTAAATTATTGTTTAAACAACTTTATTTGTCTCCGGACCGGGGTTCAAAGTATGCTTGGTGTGAGTCTTTGCGTTTGATGGTTAGATTTTTAATTATTCAGCTTATCCCTCTTCCGATTTCTGCACAGGGTGTGCAGAACACCAAATAAGTCTAGGGTGTAATAGTAGCGAATGGAAAGAGAAACTATTGGTGTTATAATGTTACGAAATGTAAGATGGTAAAGGATCGTGATGGCGAAGCAGAATTTCAGGTGACTTTTATGTTGGGTCCGTGGTAATATCCTTGGGTAGTCTGGACTCTAGAAGCAGTTTTGTCTAAATGTCATCCTTGCGAATAAATTTCGAGTTTGTATTTTAATAAATCGTTTCGAACACGCTGTGCCTTCAGATTTTTTTAAACTGTTGTCAAATTATTTTGTACTTTGCAGTTTTCGCATTCTTCTTAATAACCTGATCTAGGCAATACTGACAAAGTGACAAGGGTTTGTCGATAAGAATCGAAGATGGAAATCGAAAATCAATGCGTTCAGGATGGACCGCTGACTTCAACAGATATCAAACCCAAAGGGTAATGACAAACAAGTGTACTTCTTTTACACAATTCCTTGCACTTAGTGAAGTAACATTAATATTGCTATGCTTATTTTTTATGTGTAATTTCTTTTTGTCAACTTATTCTATCTTAATATAGCAGTTGATTCTGTAAGAAATTAATTCAGTACAAATGAACCTGACAAAGTCAACGGGACATGACTACCAAACAGACAATACAAGCATGATTTAACGTAGACCAAAGAGTTTTCTATATCTGCAGCCATCTATCTCACTCAGAAACCTTTTTGAAAAGTAATCAATGTTCAGCAAGAAGGCAGAAGCATGGCTTGATTAAAAATTTATGATGGTCAAAACTGTATAGTTTTACTATTGTTTGGCTTTGTAGAGTTGGTCTTTTGTACGATGACCAAATGTTGGAGCCACATTGTATCTGGGTTCCCACATACCCAGAATGCCCGAGCCGACTGAAAGCTTCCATTGACAGATGTCGCTACTATAATCTAGTGGAAAGATGCACTCAGATACCAGTTAGTTTTTCCAGTTTCCGTTTATTGCTGGTTTAATCAGTCAATCAAAATTTATATAGCGCCTCTTCAAGATACTCAGAGGTGCTGCCAACCCATTCCAAGCTTAAAAAGTTAAAAACCATGACTGGAATTTAAATTTAAATCACTCTCCACTTCACAAGGCAGGTGCTCTAAGCAAAATCGGCCACTCGATTGTGAGATTAAAAAACCTTGTGTTTGAGGAATATACAGTAGATTATTATTCGGTGTCTTGGAGCTGAAAGGTTGCGGTTTTGGGTGGTCCACGTCGAGCCACTGTGTGGGGATACTGAGCAAGTCCTTCACTCGCAGTTGCTCATGCGCTTCAGTGTGTAACTATGATTCAGTGTGCATGCTGTAGTTGGGAGCACCTATGAGTAGTAGAAATCTTGAAGGGGTGCTATTACAGGTGCTCATACATGTACTGGTATATTATTCAGCGATTTTTGAACAATCTTAATTGAGTGCTACTGACTTTTTTCAGACACGAATTGCCAAAGAGGAGGAAATTCTTCTGCTTCACAGCAAAGAACATTACGACCTCGTGAAAAGTTCATCAACGATGACGTTAGACGAACTGAAAGTATTGTCCGGAAAATTTGATGCGGCTTACTTTCATCCGGTATTCAGGCATTGTGGATATATCATTGCATGGAGATTTATATAGCGCCATTTCAAGGTTGCTACTCAGAAGCACTTTCAACCCAACCCTGCCTGCAAGTGACTGTTATAGGGCTATGACAAAATGCATCTGAGCAAACCCTAGCCATATGGTGTAAAGCCAGTGGGAGCCTATTCCATGTCATGGGGCTAATTACAGAGAAAGTGTAGTGTTGAGCTTTTAGTGCTCGGGAATGAAGAGTTCATTCTGAGTAAATGAATGTATAGTACAATGACTCTGTATGTTAGTGTAATTACAATTGAACATTTTTTTGCTTTATTTGATGATTTCGCTAAAGCACTAGCCTATGCGGTGGAACTAGTCAAGGGATTTACATATCTCGGATCAAATATCCAGTCTGATGGTAGTAGCGAACCAGAGGTCAGAAGGCGAATATCTTTGGCCCGCGAATGTATGAAGAACCTCGATCGAGGAATCTGGAGAACGACCATACGACTGGACACGAAGATCCGCTTGTTCACATCGTACATACTGCCTGTCCTTCTTTATGGAGCCGAGACCTGGACTCTCACAATAGTCCTTGAGAAGAAACTGGATGCCTTCCAACAGTGGTGTCTGCGAAGGATCTTGCGAGTTCCATACACTGCGCACGCTACTAATGCGGAAATCTACAGGCGGACAGGACTAATTCCTATCTCGGAGCTGGTGGAGTCGCGGAGACTGCGGATGTTTGGACACTTTGCACGGTGTGACTCCGGGCAGGACCACGCCAGGGCACTCAAAGCTCTGATTTCTGGCCCACCAAGGGGCTGGAAGAGGCCACCCGGACGACCAAGGCATACATGGACCAGAACGGTTGAGGCAGATCTCCGTCCTCTGAACTTCTGGCTGAGCACGGCATGGAGACGAGCACAGGGCAGGGTCTTGTGGCAACGGACGGTGGAAACGGCCACGCTCCAGAGAGGGGCACGCCAATGATGATGACTAGCCTATATATGATTCTAAATGTCATCAAGAACTAGAATTCCTTTAGTTAGCTGAACAATGTGCAAACAAGTAGAATTGTTACCATGGTGGGCAGACTTTGAAAGTGTATATAATAATAAACAACATTGGCCATTTTGTTTATCCATGAAAAATCGAGCTACGAATAAATACAGAAATTTATGCACGAATAAATCTCGTATAAAAATATGATCAGCGCTGACAATTGAACTGTAAATCAATCAAGTTATCAGGAAAATGCATAAAATTCATTTGTCATTTTATTTATATATTGATCTATTGATGGATCAATTGAAAGATGTCATGATTGATGGGATATTTTTTTATTTGTTATGTGACATTATTAAAAAAGGACAGCATCTTTAACTGATTAGGAACTGAACATTGAATGTTTTTAATTCTCTATATTCATTCATTCATTCATTCTATGGACTTATACTGGTATATCCTTGAATGTTTTTATTCTCTATATTCATTCATTTATTCATTCATTTTATGGACTTATGTATTCTCTATCTTAATTTCTTGTTTGTATTTATGCGCTTGCAGAAGACGTATGCTTCAGCGATGATCGCAGCTGGCTGTGCCATTGAAGCCATCGAGCAGGTTGTTGGAGGAAAGGTCAGTGTTTGTTTGGCATGATTGAATTTAAACTTGGGATGACCAGCTTCCTGTTTTAGTATATGTTAGCTGGTCAAATGTATTAAGGTTGAAGGCGTAGTTTAACTTTCACCTGGATCAAAGGTTTGAACTTAACTGTGATCATCACAGATTTTAACTATATAGCAATCAAAAATTTTTGGGGAGGGATTGTTGGCTTTTGTGTGTGCATGATTTGCTTTGAACTTGGGATGACCATCTTCTTGTTGGAGTTCAATGTCCGCCTTGTGAGCATGTATTGGTTGTGGCAGTTAGTCTTAGACTGTTATCTAAAGTGCTGTTAAGAGTCGCTATTGCAATTTTTTTGTCCGCAGGTTCGGCACAGTATGGCTCTTGTCAGGTAATGGCTTGCGTTTTTTAAAGTTTAAGTTCCCGGTAACCAAATTCCTACTTGAAGACAGATTTTGTTGATTTTTTTCTTTTAACTGCATTATATGGACCTTTTCTTATTTTTCATTGCGTGAATCTTATTAGTTTTGTTCTGCAAGCATTGGGCACTGAAGTTTTTAAAATAGTATTCATAGTATTCATAATCATAGGAATAGAAGTGCTAGTAGTGGTAGTACGGTAGTTAATTAGGATTTGCAGTATCATCATTGGCAGTACAATTATTAGCAGTACCATTAGTAATATTAATTATATTTTATTTTGCAATATTAGTACAATTTAATCACAGGCTTAGCTGGTGTCAGCTTTTGTCAAGATCTCTCTCAGTGCTCTTGTCAAAATGGAAAGAAAGGGTGATAACAGTTTTCTAGAAGCATTGTTCGGTAGTCTCATGCCAATGAAACACCTGTTTGGGAATTTCCAGAGCCATGTTTGTTCTATTCTTAGACCTCCTGGTCATCATGCCATGCGAACCGAGGCATGTGGTTATTGCATATTCAACAACGCGGCCATTGCTGCTAAGTATGCTGTCGAGAAGCTTGGTATTAAGCGAGTGCTGATCGTGGATTGGGATCTTCATCATGGACAGGGAATGCAATACATGTTCTACGATGACCCTAGGTATGGTGTGATCTCTCATGTTTGTGTTTCTTTCTGCAGTTTTGGAGGGATTGCAGTTCTTTGGTTTGGAAGAATTGCAGATCTGGAATTTGGAGGGATTGCAGTTTGGAAGGATTTGCAGTTCTATAATTTGGTGGTTTTGCAGTTCACATATTTGGGGATTACAGTTTCGTGTATAAAATTTTGCACCAAACTTTGTTCTATTTGGTTGGGTCGACCTCAGTAGAAGTCATTTGATGAGAGTGTCTGGTTTGCAACTGTGTCTCATGGCATGCTCTGGAATTTTGTAGAGTGATGTATTTTTCGATTCACCGCTATGAGAACGGAACGTTTTGGCCGTACCTTCGTCAATCCGATTACGATTTCGTTGGCCAGGGATTCAATGTTAACGTACCATTTAATAAGGTTTGCCTTCTGCCTTTTTTGGTCTCTTTTCTGTTCTGGTATTGTTTTGTATCTAGAAATTTATTTAGCACCTCTCGCAGTGTACGCTGATCAGAGTACATGTGTTGTATCTATTGCTTTCAAGATCTAGTGTAGTGGTATAGTATCTCAAATTTATAGAGCGCCTCTTGCAGCATAGGCAATTATTCACTGACTATATTGATAACGGTGTTGAAGATACTTATGATGATACTTATGATAATAATGAATGGCTGTTGCATTGTGCCAAGTTTTCTTTATCAGATATATTTGAAACAGCTGTGTTTAATATGTTAGGTTGGTATGAAGGACAGCGACTATCTGGTGATCATGCAGCAAGTTCTGATGCCAGTGGCCTGCGAGGTACATTTCTCTCTCTCGAAAGAACAAAGATCTTTTTTCTAAATTATTTTCCTCTATGTTGTGAGTATGATACTTAGCTATGTGGTTGGGACATACTTTCTGGGTTTGACTGCCCATATGATGGGTAATTAGTTTTTTTTGCTGCTAGTGAATCTGATAAAATCAGGCTACAAAATGTATACATGAGCTGAATGGTTGATAGTGGGTAATGTAACAATAAAGAGAAATAATTACAATACCTTCCTTGCATTATATATGAAAAACATAGGCGCCAATAAGTCAGAGCAGCCTTTTATGATTATTAAATGTGACGCATTTAAATAATTACTATGTCCATTTTTTTAGTAGAATGAACGAGGGAAGATGTCCTATGATGATTATAAATTTTAAAAGTTTTTAGGTATCAGGGTTAAAATAGACAAATTTTCTATTAAAATACAAGAATGCAATCCCGCCCTAGTAGTATAAATTATGTTCATGAAATGACTAGAGATAAATTTAATTTAAGTGCTTTATTAATTATGGCTCATTTCTGTCAATCAGTGTAAAGCAGCAGATGTGAATTGATTGCATATTTTCAGTTCAATCCGGAGTTAGTGATTGTCTCATCTGGCTATGATGCTGCCATTGGTGATGCAGAGGTAGTTTTGAATTTTCATTGTTACATTACATTTTATTTACAGCGATGATTGTTACGCAATAGTCTAGCTGGTAACCCCTCCTCCATCTTTGTGCTTCTTATGATGTATTTTTCTCTTGTGGCAATGCACACTGGGTGTGCTTCTATGTTTCACCATAGTGTGAATTTTTAAAATCGGTGTGACCTTGCGCGCGTTATAAATTTATTTAATAATAATAATAATAATAGTACGGGATGCTTTATAAATGTTTGAATACAATAGAATATTATTACATGATTTCACTTCTTTTTTAAACAGTTGTTACAGTTCAGTGACAGTTGTATTTTTATTTCTTAGTTTTTGCGAATGGTTGACTTGTCTCTTTATAATCTTCCTGAATATTCCTGTAGACCTGTTAATCATGATCTGACTATGTCTTTATTAACTAATATTTTTTATTTGCACAAAACTTTTAAAATAATTTTTGCCCTGTTGTAACTGTCGTAACAGTGATAATAATTATAATGTGTATCATTCCAGACATTTCTGCGTTTTAGATAATATTCAAGTCTCTGGGATCCATTCTACCATGGGTGAAAGATTTTAATAATTGAAGTTTCTAATTGATCTCAGTTGATTATTGGGTCTTGTTTGCTTTGAACAGGGAAGGAGTGAACTTACACCGGCCATCTATGCTCACTTCACCCACATGGTGAAAGGCCTCGCTGGCGGAAAAGTCTGTGTCATCTTTGAGGTGAAGATGAATTTCTCAACTCATTCTGACAGTTTTAATTTGATAATGCAACTTTTATATTGCCCTACTTCCAAAGTTCAGATGTGTCCACGTGGCCACACTTCTGAATGGTTCACCTTTTTAAACGCACTTTATAAATATTTTACTCCAATGCAGTAATACAATGCAACATCTTTAGCATTGCACAACGGTGAATAAACGAATGAATGTAAATTTAAGTTTTGTTAATTTTTTTAAACCTAGGAGTTGCTCAAGGTATTTAATAAAACATAATGGAATAAAGTGCAATGCAATACTTTATACTTTTGAATTCGATAATGGCCCTCCTTCCAATGTTCAGAAGTGCATACTCTACTGTATATTACTTAGAGTTGCTTACACAATCCATGCCTGAATGGAACTTGTAAAACTTGTACTTATGTAATGTAATGTTACTAGTAACTACATTACTCTCCACATCACAGGTTCAACTCGCTGAGCCTAGCTTAAAATTTACCGACCTTATGCGTTCTATAAGCAGAATAATTAAACAAAATAAAATGAATTAATTTTTTTTCTTGTCATATGTTGTTTGTGTTGCCAGGGCGGCTACTGTCTGAAGTCACTGGGTGAGGGTGTGGCTCTGACCTTGAAAACCCTTCTGGATGACCCTTGCCCTCTACTACAACCCCTTACACCTGTGATGGACAGGTATATAATATTGATTGATGATATTATTTAAAATCATTTCATGCATGTGTATTAGTGTGCTTGTGTGTAGGTATTCAATTTTGCTTACAATTGCATAATTATATGAATTGTATTGTATTAAATTGTCAATTCATGTATGCCTGTCAGCCTGTCATAGATAAAACAATGCAATTACTGTCTGTCATCTTCTTTAACAGCACGAGAGAGTCCATATTGCACGTGCTTCGAGTCTTGCGGCCGTTCTGGAAGAGTCTTTCGTATCAGGACGACGCTGTCTCCGACGACGAATTACCTGACCTTTTCAAGAATATAGAAATTCCTAAAAAGTAAATCTACGAAGAAAAACACGTCGATTGATTCATTTATTTCATTTTATTGACTTTATTATGCATTTACTGATTTATGTTGACTCTTTGATTTTTTAAATTGATTTATCAAAAGAGTGAATTGGTTTTTTATTTAATTGAGTAGCACAAAGAAACATACTGATTGATTGATTTTTAAATTGATTGATCTATGAGCTGATTGCAAGTATTGATTGATAGATTTTTTCATTGATGAGTTGATTGATTTTCGAATTGATGTACAAGTTAATTGATTGGTATTGATTTGATTGATGGATGTATTCTGTTGATTAAGTGATTATTTTGATTGACTGATGGCCTAGTGTATAATGTCATTGATTGATTAATTGATTGATTTGGTTGGCATTGATTTATTGATTCATCGTTCAGTCTTTGATAGATGTGTGTGTTGGTTGCTTGATTGATAAGGTTATTTAGTTGTAGCTGTAAAAAGTAAATGTTTCTTTATTCTTCTTTGAATAGTGAGCTACATAAACTGACTTGTTATTTAACTGACAGAGGAGTGGCTTTCTTAACTGAAGAGACACGTCCGCCTGTTTTTGAGCTTGATGGCTATGAGAGTTATCTGGACGAAGAACTTGCTGCCTGTGATAAGTTGATTGATGACGTTATTAAAAATACTTCACTCTACAAGCCGCCAAACAGGTCAGTTTTGAAAGGTGTTGTTTTTCGGTTTAGAAAGTTTTATTTTTTTGCTATGGAAGGTGTTATTTTTCAGGTTTAGAAAGTATTTTTCAATTATAAATTATAGAAGGTTTTATTTATTGTTTTCTTTAAATTTATTGTCTTATAAATATTTATGCCTTCATTACCTTAATTTTTTATGCTTTGTTGTGTTCAGTCCATGTGACATTTGAGTAAATGATGAGCAACTGTATGTATTCATTTATTAGTTAATCTAATTGATATTTTTTCTGTACTGAATGAACAAATGAATATAGGGCTGAGGGCAATAGGATTATTAAATGAGGAAAACATGGCAATAATTTAAATGAAGATATGATGAGATTGCGGAGAAAAGATTGCGATGATGATTATTCCTTTATGATGATGATTACGATAGTGATGATGATTACGATGATGATGATGCTAAAAATGACAATGATGAATTATGCAGGAATTAGTTGTTAATGGCTTTCTGTTCGGATTTATATTGTGAATTTGGTTTCTTTTCTGAAATTTCAGGACGTGTGTTAGTTACGATGAGGATATGTGCTTGCACAAGTTGGACGATAACAAGTGAGTCATGAACACCTTTTTTTGGCTTAAATTTCAAAATGTAATCATGCATATTAAAATGTAAGCATCATATATTTTATGATTTAAAATTGATTGCTTATAATATTTTCTTTAGATGTGCCTTGATTTCCTATGGACGGCTTTGCTTAGATGACATGCTATTCTGTAGATAGATTAAGTTGCAGGAATTGCTATCTATAGATTATTTGTGTGATGTGGTTTCTATCGAAAGCTAAGGGAAGTTGTTTTCGTTGATTTTCTATGAAGGACATAGATTGCATTTCTGAATAATAGGATGAAATTTTTGTACAATAGCATGCCATGGTAAAACAAACCACATGCAATTAATAATAACAATTAATTAATAATAACAAACCACATGTAATTAATAATAATATTGCATTTATTTCTGATGATTTCTACAAAAGTTTTGTCTTTTGACTCAGAGATGATCATCCTGAGAAACCGAGTCGGTTGACTCGCATTCTTTCCGCTCTCCAGGACTCCGGAATCTGGACTCGGTGTAAAGTATTACCTGTGAGTATGGTGTAAAGTATTACCTGTGAGTATGGTGTAAAGTATTACCTGTGAGTATGGTGTAAAGTATTACCTGTGAGTAATATGAGTATGCCATTTTACATTTTCATCTTTAATTTAGACAGAGGGTTTAGGGTACATTCAAACACTTTGGCACGAAGAACGCATGGACGTGTGATCAAATCAGGTTTTTATCATCGTTGTTTATCATCTGATTATAACGTGGAATTTGTTTTCTGTTCTTACAGTCTCGAACGGCAACTGATGAGGAACTTTGTTTAATTCACACGTAAGATTCTTGTCAGTGATCGGTAGAACTTATCTCCTGTCAGGTGTTTCCAAACTTCCCCATCAGATTGTATTGTATTGTATCCATGAATTTATAAAGCATCTCACACAGTGCACATAAATTAGTGGTGCGCCCAGTGTGAAAACCCAGAGCAAGGAATGTAGTTTTGAGACAGTGAAAAGATATGTTTATGGTATCAATTAATAACGAAGAACGTGTCAATGGAGAGAGCTGATTCCAAAGTGCAGCAGAACCAATGAAGGCAAAAGATCGAGTTTTGGCCACAGCATTCCACGCTCGTGGGACAAAGAGATCATGTCTGTCACATCGGCATACTAACGAGGTTGTAATGCTTGTAATGAGGGTGTGTGTGTCTCGCAAGGACTGTGACATTATGCATTTTTTGCTTCCTCCTCGCAAAAGTCGCTGATTTTATTGTCGGTGTTTCTTTCAGAAAGGACCATGTTGAAAAACTGAAGTCTGTGGAGACGCTGACGGAAGTGCAACTGGAAGCGCTTGAAAACTCTCTCAATTCCATCTACCTCTCAAAGGTCGGCCATATTGGATGCTTTATTGGTATTCACCTACTTGAATTGTTAGAACTGCTGATTAGCCGTGGCTATGCGGCTGAGTAGTTTAAACATTTAACTTTCTAATCCAATGATGATTTTTTTTGTTTTTCGTTCTTTCAACTCAACAGAGAAGGCCAGAGTAGCGATCCTATACTCAATGCGCTGAAGGTTAGGAAGCCAGTGTAATGTCTCCAGCATACATTGTCGAATAGTTCACTTTAAAACAATGGGAGCATTCTCAAAGAGACAGAGAGAGTGATGTGGTTTGTTGTCAAAATATTGACATCTGGGCATTTTAATGTCAAAGAAATATCAGCAGAGTCATCAGTTGCTAGAAAGACAATGCGTGTCGACAGCATTGGATTCTCAACTGCATCTGACAACTGAAAAATGCTGAAGAAATTAAACTTAATACAGTTGAATGCAAGCATTATATATTGTGTTTGGTCTACGTTTGTTAGGATGCATTTCGTTGTGCGGCATTGGCAGCAGGATGCACATTGAATGTTGTGGACGAAGTTGTCACGGGTCAGGTAAGCCTCTACTGTAACGTGCTAACTCCATCGTTAAACTCTTGTGGTTTGTTGTCTTATGTGCGGAAAGAAATTTACCAAAGAGACACTCACTGGTAGTTGGTTCAGTTGTGTTAGGTGCAGCAACTTGTGATGCAAAAGAAACCGTGAGAGATATATCTGTTTTTTGATGATTTTTTTGGGTGTGTTTTCTCTATTTTTATGTTGTTTAATTTTTGTAGAGTCTGAATGGCTTGGCTATTGTTAGGTAAGTGTTTAGAGAACATGATGTTTCCTTCTTATATGAAATTGCTTTATGTATACTGTACATGCATTCTAAATATTCACATATATTTTCAGAATGGGATAATTTATATGAGTTTGTCAGTGTCACCCATTATTAAGTAATACAAGTCACATGCTCTCATTTCAGGAGCTAGACAGTTTGTGCAACAATGTTGGATCAGAAAAGCTCTTCATAGAATTCATGCCTTTGCCAAGAGAAGTTTTATTATGAGATTATGAATCGCGTCTACTTTTATTTCTTTTCTATGCTGTAGTGCTTTTCCTGGTAGTCTGAGTGAGAAATTTTCTTACTTACCTTTTTAATGGCTTTTTTAATGGATGGCATCAAGAACTGAAATGATTAGATTATAATGACATTGTGTTTGTAAAATCCCTGTTTTTTACAGTGAATATGTTTTGATATTGCATTTTGTTTCAGGCCACCCGGACATCACGCAGAATCAGACACTCCAATGGGTTTCTGTTTCTTCAACAGTGTGGCCATAGCGGCCAAATATGCTCAGCAACGTCACGGTGTCCAGAAGTAGGTCACTCAATTCCATTGATTGAATCGACTCTGAATTTTAATAATGACGTAATAATAATAATAATTTCCGTTTAATTTCAAACTGACACAACACTGATTACAGTCAGTGAGGAACGGATGGTCACAAGTTATTATTAAATCATCATTGTTATTATTATTATTATTATTATTATTATTATGTATAGGAGTCGAATTTAACTGTTGGCAGCTACGCAACACGCCCAGGATGTCAACGGCTCAACGGCTGAATAATTTTCTATAATTTTTCCTCAGATTTCAGGTGATTGTTTCTTAACATTTTGACGTTGGTTCTGAATGAAGGATATTCTCCTACAATACTTTATAGGCATTTCATTCTTTCTGTTTGAAGAGCAAGAGCAGTTCTTTTAAATATGTAGCGAGCTTGGGAGGTCGTCATGGTTACAATGCAATCGTTCTAACTGTTTTTACTTACTTATTTTCTTTTCTTGAGGCATTAGTGATTTAATTTCCTTAATCTTCTTTGCCCAAGTGATGCTGCTTATTTTCATATTTACAAATCTAGGTGCAAAAAGCTATGAGAGGCATCCCTGACAGGGCATATAATTCTTCGCGCTCATAGATTTTGCACAGGCACAGTCGGTAATAATCGTATTCGTAAAAATGGACACCTACACATAGGGGCAAGATGGGCACTTTCCATGCAAAATTGAAACCTATATTTAACTAATAGCTGTATTTGGCAAGTTACCTGCTGGATGGGGCACTATTCATTTATTTTATTTATTTTCATTTATTTTAATTTATTTTAATTTACTGGATCACTCTGTTGTTTTTTGTGACTGTAGGGTGTTGATTGTTGACTGGGATATTCACCATGGCAACGGAACACAACATGCCTTTGACGAGGACCCAAGGTATGGGCTTTCAGAAATTTAGATATCTTGCTGTGCTGGAGATTTTACCTGACGTCTTCTTCACCCTTTTTATGTTTGAATGGCATTAACAGCCAGGCAGTTTGCAGAGGAGAATGGTTTGATCAGGGTGATGAATCTGGTGATAATGGTGATGATGACAACATAGTAACTGTAATCAGAGATTTGTAACACTCAAAAAACTGCTGAAACTTTCAGTGCATGACCACATGGTTAAACAGAATGGTTTTCAAATGCATTGTTTTAAAAAGAGGCAAAGATAGACCAAGGATCTCAAAGGCACTGCTGCTGAAGATGATGATCAAGATGATGTGATAATAAGATGACGACATTGTCTGCTTTATGTTGTTTGGTAGCGTGCTCTACATATCAATTCACCGTGGTAGAGGCGCCTATCCTGATGTTGACGACAAATATGCTGCGGACGTTGGCCATGGAGCTGGAAAGGGCTACAACGTCAACATTGTCTGGTCGAGAGTAAGTCTTAATCTAATCTAATCTAATCCAGTTGGTTCCTAATACCTTCCTCCCTGTCTAAGACTCGTTTTTGTTTGTCAACGAGAGGAAGAGATGGGAGGATGTGATACAAGAATACCTAAATGCTGCTCAAACTGAAGAAGGAAGATGCTGGAGAGAGAGAGAGAGAGAGAGAGAGAGAGAGAGAGAGAGAGAGAGAGAGAGAGAGAGAGAGAGAGAGATGGAAGAGATGGAAGAGAAGGATCCGAGTGGCTGACCCATCGCCAAAGAAGGATTAATCCGAGATTGAAGGGACAGAAGAAGAAGTCTGTCATTCTTGAAAGACATTGCTTTTGAGCTGAATATCTTACTGAAGTTAAACTTAATAACATTGAAGTAAAAGTTTCTTTGTTTTTGATTGTAGGGTGGAATGAGTGATTGTGATTATCTGGCGGCATTTCAACAAGTCATTCTACCTGTTGCATACGAGGTTAACTGATTAATTAATTAATTAATTAATCACACCTTTGATTCCTTCTCTTAAAACAATTTGTTTATTCATCAATTCCAACTTTATCTGCACTCCCGGGTGAGAATTCTTTGAAGGTTTAAGGGTTTAGCTAACCTCTTTAGTCTTTCTCTGGCACACCACTGTGGATGTTCAATTTTCATAAATTCTTGCTATTCTACTGGAGTCTTTAAGTCTTTGACATGCGCAACTTATTACATGGGGGATGTCTCATAGACTATACTGCCTGCTTATGTCAGATTCTGGCGCAAGAGAATGTAGTTTGTTTACATTTGATGCTTAGAAGTTGATCATCTATTTTTATTTATTGATGATATTTTATATAGCGGCTTTCCATGATTCTATTAAGAAGTGTACTAAGCGCTGTGTAACAGTGTGGCCATTCCACGTTGTAGGACCAACAACGCAGGATGAACTGTGCTCTCGGATAGCAGTCGGCGGTGTGGGGCGCGGTGGCGTAGTGGTGGCGTCGTTGCCTTGGAGCCGGAAGGTTCGAGGTTCGAATCCACCTCGCCGCGTAAGGACCTTGGGCAAGTCCTTCACTCACAATTGCTCAGCGCTTCAGCGTGAAACTCCGATGCAGTGTCCGCTCTGCATCGGGAGCGCCTCTGAGTAGTGAGAGAGCTTGAAGGGGCGCTATAACAAGTGCACATACAAACAAACAAACAAACAATCCAAAAAACCCTCCCCTTTTATAGAAGAACCATGCGTCACCTTAATTTTTCAAACTGCACATTCCAACATGTACTGAAATTTGTACTGTTTTTCCAACTCAAGAACATTTGATGCTGATGAAAAGTGATCAGCTAGTAAGTTTTATTTGATTTCATTTTCAGTTTTATTTGATTTCATTTTCAGTTTTATTTGATTTCATTTTCAGTTTGCTCCAGATCTCGTTCTCGTGTCGGCTGGATTCGATGCGGCAGTTGGCGACCATCTTGTGAGCATCTCTGCCTCCGTAGCAACTGATTCTTTTGTTTATCATCTTCTTTGTTATCATTGGAATTGTTTTATGGACAGTTGACCAGTTTAAGGTCTTGTAACTATAAATTATCATTTTTACAGACAGATTCAGTGAATCAGATTTTGCTGTTGTCTGCATGAAAAAATAAAAGAGAGTGTTCATTGTTCAGTGATAATTGTGGTTTATTATTATTGTTATTATTAAAATATCTAAAACACGAGTAAAAATAGCTATTGATGCTGCTGTTGTATTATTATTTTTAATTTTAGTAATATTGGAGAAATAGTAAAACAAACATTTACTTTTGACTTTGATACTATTTTCAGTAATATTGTTATTATATTTTTTTTATCCGAGGTATCAACGATCCCTCAGGATATTATTTTATTATTATTATTATTATTAAGAACAATAAACGGGGTAGTCTCTTGCCTACACGCCAGATTTCCCGATCCAACAAATCAGGCTCGCCTTAAGGCCATATCAGCCCCACACGCGGGGGACTGGCTGCTGGCCCTACCCATTACAAGCTGTGGGCTTAGGCTTGACGACGAATCGGTCAGGGTGGCGGTTGGTTTGCGGCTGGGGGTTCCACTTTGCGAGCCACATGGGTGCTCATGCGGGGCCCCGGTGTTGGCAGATGGACATCACGGGCTCTCCTGCGCGCTGGGACCGGGTCGCATGCCGAGACACGCAGCTCTGAATAATATCATCTTTCAGAGCTTGATCCGTGCCGGCTATCCGTCTGCAAAGGAGCCCTTGGGCCTTTTGAGAACGGACAGCAGAAGACCTGACGGCCTCACCCTGATCCCATGGCGGGTTGGGCGATGCCTCATCTGGGACGCAACCGTGATAGATACTCTGGCTGCTTCCTACCTGCCAGACACTTCCCAAACTGCTGGTGCTGCTGCAGAGCGGGCATCGACCCGAAAGATTGACAAATACACCGAGCTGTCGTCCACATACCATTTCACCCCTTTGGCCTTTGAAACCCTGGGCCCGATCAACAACGAAGGCCTGGCGTTCCTGTCCGATCTGGGTCAGAAACTCTGCACCGTTACGGGGGACGCAAGAGAAACAACTTTTCTATACCAACGTCTTTCACTTACAATCCAACGGTTTAACGCAGTAGCGTTTAGGGGCACTTTCGCTAGCCAAGATATCGACGATTAGGGCCATTCTGGACTGGTTTTTAAACACGTAGTTAGTAATAAGTCCCTGAGGGATCCTAAATACCTCGGGGCAAAAAAAAAAAAATAAATAAAACTGTTGATTTGACTTTCTTTTAATTGTTTCCTTTCTCATCATTGTAAGGGCGGCTGCCGAGTTACTGAGGATGGATTTGGTCAAATGACTCATCTGCTGAGTAGTCTCGCGAATGGTCGGATCATCTTAGTTCTCGAAGTACGTTTGTCTTGTTCTACTGTTGCAACTTTTGACATCTGTAGTTATTTAAGTTATTGTGGACAACACAGAATTATTATTATTTACTCGTTTAATTTCGTTTTGGTATAAGTTTGTCCTGGCATAATTTGTTCAAAGATAATTTTCTGCCAGAGAAATTCTGTACTGGCCTTAATTTTTTACTGTTTTATTACAATTATACCGGTGTCATTTTGTACTGGCACGCGTATTATGTAACTGGCATAATTTTGTACTGGCTTAATTTGGTACTGGTGTAGTTTCATACAGTACTTGTTTGGTTATGTACCTGCGTAATTTTTTACTAGTTTAATTATGTACTTGTGTAACATTGTACTGATGTGATTTTGTATAATTTATTAAATTGTGTACTGGTGTAGTTTTCTGCTTGTTTAATTATACACTGGTGTAATGTTGAACTGTGATTTGTTTTACAGGGTGGTTACAACCTAAGCGTTATGCCAGACTGCGTCGCATCCTGCACATCTGTCTTGCTGGGCGATGCCGTACCACGTGTAAAGCTACCATCGTCGCTTTCGTAAGCCAGCGACTCATCACTCAGTGCTTGCTAGTACTACTCAACTTTCTCAGATGATAACTCGTAGCTGTATTTTTAGACGTGAAAAATTCTATGACGCTATTTAAATGCAAAGCTCTTAGCACCGAATGTTTGTCAGTGCTGTGGCAAGTCAGAGGGATTATTGGAGATACTTTCTGATGAACAAGACCTGATTGTCAATATTAACGATTATTAGTAAATATTTCTATGATTTCAATGTGAAAAAATGCAGAGCTTTAACGAAAGCCAAGCCATGACCAAACTAAGTTTTAACGATGTGCGTGAAGGATGAAAATTTTTCAGTAGTCAAACAGTGTTATTTTAATCTTTTACCCGTTTGCCCCGAGAATATCCGCTGAAAACGGGCTTAAAATTCAAAAATGAACGGATAAAGGTTTAACAAGAAATTATCTTTGATTAAGTTATTATCGTTAACAAATTTTTTCAGTGATGCATGAATGTTTAACTAAGACTCTGTTGTCAGATAATTCGTAGCACTGCAGCAGGGCTGGTAAAAGCCCTTCCCCAAATATATTTCCCTGCTACAAGGCTGCTGTCAGAATTATTTTTGCCCTACCAAGAATCTATTTATGGCATAAATCGCCCTCTGCTCTGGTTACTTGTGTAATTGACCTACCTCGGTTTCAGAAAATGTCTATTGCTGCCTCTGGTTAGATGTCCTGATGATTGAAAGCCATTGAGATATATGGCATGTTAAGTTGTCTTATAACTCTTATAATTATAAGTTAGCTGCTAGTACTTAACCTTTTGAACCCTGAGCTCCCGTAACTCTATGGATAACATCCTGCTAAGGCGGTCAGCCGGGTTCAAAGGGTTAAAATAAGTCAGCTGGAAGTGACTGTATGTTTAACTACAATGAACATTGTTCTATTTAGAGCCGTTGAGTCCATCCTAGCAACAATTGACGTGCACAAGGCATACTGGAAGTCTCTTTCATATCGAGGTAAGCTGAGAACGAGAGATGGATGGATGGATGGATGGATGGATGGATGGATGGATGGATGGATGGATGGATGGATGGATGGATGGATGGATGGATGGATGGATGGATAGATGCATGGACGGATGAATAGGTAGATTCAGATGCTTGTTGCGTTAAGCAGTTGAAACATATTTAAGACTAATGTTTGTTCACAAAACTGTGGACCTCTTGTAATCACTATGATGCCCTTGTAGCTTGTCAGGCAGCTGTTGTTAAGATGTTTTGTTCTTTATCTTAATGAATTTGCTATTGTTATGTTTTGTTCTTTGTGTTAATGAATTTGCTATTGTTCTTTTGCCAGTCAAGATGCCAACGAGGGAGCAGACATTGTCGTGGTTGTCTCGTTTAGGACACAACACGAGTCATCGTCAGGATGAGAAACTTGCGACTGCGATGGAAGCCATGGAAAGTGAGAAGTTCAATGGATTTTTGTTTTCCATAATTATGTTATTATATAACAATAAATTGCTCTTATTTATTTATTTGTTTATTTATCTAACTTCTTATCTGAGATGGTTACTGGACATTGAGCAAGTCCTTCAACCCGCTATCGAGAGAATGATCCGCTGTGGTTGCTTGCCTGAGTCCATGTACAACATAATTAGAGGCACTCCCAGTGTAAAGTGGAAGATGAAGTAGAAGAGCAGTCTCTTTCTGTGCTGTGTGATAGCCGTGGAACTAGAGGGCAATGACATTCTTAAAAATGGATAATAACATAGCCATATATATTCACTTAGTGAATCTGTAGATTAGTGAGTAAGTAAGTGGCCTTTATTTGCATCTGATAATCGCATATGCATTACATTGTTATAGAACGATTACACTTCATATCTATGGCTGTCTAAAGTCTTACTCAAGGAACTACTCTTCTTCTTTTTCTTCATGCTGGGAGCGCCTCTGATTAGGTGCACAGTGAGTAGGGCGTAACATGTTCGTAACTAGATTAGAATAGAATTAAATAGGACAGAATAGAATGCAGCATGCCATCTAGCAATGGGTGACAATTGTTACCACTGAATTATTATGCATTTATCCAGCACTGCTATTTTATGGACAAGCAGTACATACATTTTAAAGTCAGCTTAAACAGGAGCACCACTAATTATGGCTACAGACATTATTTCTGCTTTGTTTAGTTTCAACAGATGAGTCAGCGGCAATCGACCAACCCGCAGTCTGTGATGCGGGTGGGGACAGCGAGCTTTTGGGTGCAACTGGGGGAAAGGATGTCAACGAACTTTTGGGTGCAACTGGGGGAAAGGATGTCAACGAACTTTTGGGTGCAACTGGGGGAAAGGATGTCAACGAACTTTTGGGTGCGACTGGGGGAAAGGATGTCAATGTACGGGAGACAGTTGGTCTTCATCAGATGCTTCAGGACCTGGCACAGGGGCATGTGAGTGATTAGGCCAGTTACAGAGCAAAGGATGATGCTGCTGAAGGTGGTGTGGAACTTCAAAGCGATGTTTGTATGAATGAAGGTGATGGTGATGGTTTGAGGTGATGAAAAAGATGACTGTGATTAGTATGTCGATGATGATGATTTAATTTATGTGGCTCCTTTTTTAGGTTCTGAGAGGTAATTAAATCTTCAATACTTCTGACATAAATAGAAATATAAATAAATACGCACATACGCAAATAAAACTTAGCATTTTGACTACGGGTTCATTTGTTACGAGCACATAAATATTATGTGGTGTGGTTTGTTGTGAGTAAAAAGCAGACGTCTTGAAGCTATTATTTTACCATGCCTCCAATTCGTATTTCTATTTAACTTTGCGTGCGTTAAAAAGGTGTATAATAACAATAATAATAATAATAATAATGCTAGGAGTTATTAATTCAAGAGGAATTGCTCTCATAACAGATGTAGGTCATCACTTGACACAAGTGACAGATGATGATGATGATGATGATGATGATGATGATAACGACGTTGATGAGGATGATGATGATGATGATGATGATGATGATGATGATGATGAGGACGACGACGATGATGATAGATGTTCTTTTGATAATTGCTTCATGATGATGGGTATGAGAGCAGTGATTGTTTTTACTGTGTGCTGTATATACAATGATTGTAATTAATATTCGTTTATATGAATGTGGATTCAGGACTGCCTGGAGTTACACACGGTCTCACCTTTCCTCTACTGTCCTCACGTCAACGCAGTCCAACCGGTTCCGTCGTGTGGCGTCAGTTCCAACCAGGAGTGTCTCCAGTGTGGCGCTCTTGGAGAGAACTGGGTCTGCCTGACCTGCTACGAGGTAAAGATAGCAACACACTGCCAATGCTTGTGCTCCGATAGTGCCAGTCCCAAGCCTGGATAAAAGAGGAGGGTGATGCTAATGATCTTTGTTATAACACAACGTCGTTAAACTGAAACTACTATTTTACACGTGGGAGTGCCAGACCTGTTCTCTTCATAGATGAATTGGCTCGGTGCACAGGTAGAGCAGAAATATCAGGCCGAAGTTCTGCTCTGGCAATGATTTGAACCCACAAGTCTTGATTAACAGTCCAGCAGGCCAACCTCTACCACTGTCAAGCGCTTGCAGGCGAGAGGTTAACCCTTTAATGCCGAGACGGTAGTGAATGGTATGGGAAATCCTATACCCTCCGGCATTAAAGGGTTAAGGAGAACCTGAACACTCACATTTTAAGGTGTTGGTCCACATGTTTCAGAGAGGTTTGCCTAAGCACAGCAAAGCTTGATTCTGGTTTCTCTGTGGTGGGCCAGTGATCTGTAATGCCTACTCCCTGGGACTCTCACCAAACGGAAAATTGTTCTATTTGGGATCACTGGAATTGGGAGCACCTTTGAGTAGTTTTCTTGAAGGGGTGCTGTATAAATTTCGAATGAATGAATTAACGTATCAGAGTTCAGACGAAACAGATTCCAAATTCTTGAATGGCTGACCAACGCAGCAAAAACCAAAATGCTTAAACGTACTTCCAAGTCCCAAATTTCTGTTAACAGAAACCATCATGAGCCATCAACTTTGCTGATGATCGTGAAATGGTTTTCAGTGACCGATTCATTGGTTTTAGGTTCACTGCTCGCGTTACCACAGTGCGCACATGGTCGAACACAACCACCTGTCGAAACATCCGATTGCGCTGAGCTATGCCGATCTGTCCGTCTGGTGTTACTCTTGCGACACCTACATACACCACGCGGTAAGATCGATTCTTTGTTCTCTCTGAGTAGTATTATTGTTAGTTTTATTATTATTGTTATTATTATTATTGTTATTTTTATTATTTTTATTATTATTGTTGTTATTTTTATTATTGTTATTATTATTATTATTATTGTTGTTGGTTTTGTTGCTGCTATTAAGAATATTTTGTTAAGAGAACTATATTATTTATCAACTGGTACAGCACTGATGGATAATTATAATCCACATGGACTTGTGCTAGAATGCAGTACTGGCAACCTGGAGAGCAGAGTTCAAAGTTTCAAACATTCACCGCTTCAGAAATTTTTCCTGGATTTCTACTTCGTCTCCAGGGCTTACCAACTCAACGATGATGAGTTCATCGAATGTACACTGTCAGTGGGAAGATAAGATGGCGAGGGAGCGGACTGGCCACCTACCCGCCCTCACATGTAGCGCTTAGTACATTGAAGTTGCTAGCACTTTGCTGTTCAATCTGCTGTTTTCTTGGTACATAATTATTTTGATGATTTTTTTATTTTGCAGCGAGTGATGGAGGCAAAAGGAAAAGCTTACGAAGACAAGTTCCACGAGACAATGCCTGGAATCAACTGAGAACCAACGCGTGCAGCTCCAGACCAGAGAATTCCGATATTCAATTTTTCTCATTTCTCGATCATTTGCCATTTCTCGATCAGCATTCGTGACTTTTAGAAGAGATTTTATTCTTTGTGTCAACCTCGTGTATCTCTAAAGCTTTATTCATTTGCGCCTGAAGTTTCTCGACCTTGGCTGATATCCTGTTCTCGTTGGTTCCATTTCGTCCCATTCCTTCTGGGTGAGGAGGAAAGTTGCTTTCATTGCCAATTGCTAATATATTCAAGTGTTTTTGTATTGAAAAGGTTATTGTTGACGCAAAACATTGATCATCTTCTGCTCTTTGATGTTCATATTAAAGGATGTTTTTAGGAACTCTATGCCTTATGTATGTACATACATGAGCGTATTTTTCGAGGGAGTTTTTACGAGTTCATACCCTGCAAAATGTGCAATTTCTGAAATTTTGAAAACTATTTCTATGTGTGTTTTGTGTATTTTGCAACCATGTCCTTTGGAAAACCCTTGAAATGGAAAATCCAGAGAATGTTTTTCTGACTACGCTACTGCGTAGGCTACACACATTTAAATGGTTATTATTATTGAGTTGTTATATTAGCGCACCTTCAAGGTAACTACTCAGAAGTGCTCCCAGCCCAACCATAGCTTAAATAAGACAGTGACTATCTCTCTCTGCTGATATCAGTCAGACAATGAATTCAGATTATTCCTCGAGCTTACGCTATTGTGCTATGACACTTAATATATATCACATGTACCATAATACATAATTATGTAGAAGCGCTTACTTTATGTTTGTTGCTTGTTTGGTCCAATTGCATTGAGTGTGAAGATGTATAGAACTTTCAGTATTACCAGAGAAATTCTATAGTGCCAATTTGCTGGCTGGCATGAAGGCGGCCTGTAGCGGTTGACTAGGAAGTTTGAAAAACGTGTGTTTTGCCTGAGTTCTGATCGAAATGAAATGTAGTCCTTTGATCTGTCAGTTGATGTTTTTTAAGTGAGCTTTTTAGCATTGACTTGTCTTGTCATGTTGTTTGAGTTGTTTATATTTTGCAGATCTTCCAACTCTAACCGATGCTTCTTGTTTAGATGAGCAATGGAAGAAGAGTTGTTATCTAGGATTTCTTTCTTTGATTAGAAGAATTATTTAAAATTATTTCCTTCTGAATTAGCCTTCTGAAAAGCCGCTTGGAAAGCCATGCTCATTGGGCCCATAGCAGACCAATGTTGCTCTGATGTTACAACTGATAACCAGATAGAGGACCACTGTGGACTAGTGAATACTAAAACTGTTTCTGTGAAGAGTTGTGTGGTCTGAAGTTAGACATTGTGGGTTTTATTTAACTGTTGAAATACAAAAAAGACTGGTTGCAGACTGCTATAGACAGTAAGAGTATGATCTGCTTGGCGCTTGTAATTTTTGCTGTTATTGAATGTTAAAGCTATGAGAAAACATTGGTAAATGTTACTTCAGTGTCATTTTCTTCTGTGTCTTGTAGTTTTTCCATGTCCACTGTCTAGGCTGTTTTACTTTCTGTGAAAGCAAAACTTAAAAATTTATCAAAATAATGCCTACACGTTTTCAAAGTGACCGCATATTGAAAATCCAGAGGACCATGCCCCAGTACTGCTGGCTTTTTTACATGAATTCATTGGGAAAGTTCTTTTAACTGCTGCTGCCGATTTGAATTGGCACCTCACCATTAAATGTCCCTGTACTTGTTCGAATGTAGGCCTACGTGCTAGCCGCCCAAGATTAAAAAACTTAAATAAGCCACCGTTGGGAAGTGAACAGCATGAACTCTCAAAAACAGGGGCAATGGTCTGTAAAGTAGCCTACTCGAGAAATATAATTTCTTTCGTCTTTAATCGGGAGTTCAAAGCTGTGAGGACGAAGCTGATAAGGCCTAGGCCTATGGACTCGCGGTGGAAAAATGTTAATCAGGACGAATGTCCTGCACGAGAGCTTCATGCAGCTAGCGCTGTGTTGTCCAGAAAATAATGCTCTCTGGTCTTGGTTCTGGTCGGAGTGTCAGAAAATCAGCGAGAAGGTAATTACGAGAGTTTTATTTAGAAAATAAATTTAATGAGAATTTGTAGGCCGGCTAGCCTATTGCAGATGAGTGGAAGCTTTCTAACAAAACCGTGGTGAGAAAATAATACATGGATGAAAACATTTTTGTTGATAAACATCGTAGATTGTAGCCTAATCTAAATTTTAGCTGAATCGGACTTTCATCGAACATTTTACACCTCATGGAGTTTATGAATGCCTTGTGTAAAATGTATGTTTGGGTAATAATTTTGTTTCGCGAGAAATGTGTTTATTTTATTAATGGATGCCACATTGAACTCAACTGTTTCTATTCTTAACTATGTGGAATTTAAGAGACCTAACGTCAATTTTGTTAGCGATCGAGTGTTTTCTGAAAAAGAGCAGCGCTATAAGAATCTATTACTCTAATTTGTTTAAATCGATGCATCTCTCGTTTCCGTTTTCTTCAGTGTTTATATTTCGTTCGAAGGCGTGGTTTTTTAAAATAAAGTAATTAGTTTTATTTTTATTTGTACGTTTATCAAGGAGCCAAGCGAGTAATCAGTTTTCTAATACATTAAAAATTTTAAGTTGTTGGTGGAGTTGCTAATGCTGGCTGAACTTCCTGACCTTGTCTCTGTGCAATACAATACATTTTTACAATAAAAATGCGTACGCATAAATAGGGCTTATTGGGCATGAGGATGGCGTTTCGCATTCTGGTAGTAGTTACGAGACTTTTATTTCATAGTAACACGGGCCGTAAATTGCGTGGTGTCCATTCACACGAATTCTACAATTCTAAAGCTGTCTAACCTCTTTGTGAGTACCCTGGAAGACTGATCGGCTTAGTTATAGTAAGCGGGTCCCTATGTGTTGGTTAGGGTCAGGTTCGGCATCATGAGGGTCGGTTAGGATCAGGTTAGGCATCGTGAGGGTCGGTTATGGTCAGGTTAGGCATCGTGATGGTCGGTTAGGGTCAGGTTAGGTATCGTGATGGTCGGTTAGGGATAGGGTTAGTGCAGTCATTCATTAACATAGGGACCCGCTTACTATAACTATGCCAGACTGATCGTTGGACATTGACTTAATTACGTCTATGTTTTGGTTTATTATGCAGTGAGGCTAGCCTATATTACAAATTACTACGATAAATGAATACAATGATGTAGAAAATTGTCGAAGTGAGATGTTTAGTTCTTGCTATGATCTTGTGGCGTTTTGTGTTTGCTTTAGAAAGAGCGGACCACATGGCTAAAAATGTGGCCAAAGCAGTCGTGCAGTACGAGACACTTCTGAACGACGTCTTAAGGGAGAAGTTACGGTAAGATATTGAATATTTGGAAATAAGTTGTATATAGGCATTTTAAAAGGTACTTGTAGTTACTTGTGACTAATAAATGATTATTATGTGTTATTTTTACATTGGTTTATTATGTTAATTTAACTTTTGGAATGTTTAGAAGTTTCATCACGTGGTCCGAATGAATTTTATGTTTAGGAAAAGCATTGAAGCGAGGCAAAAGGTATATGAAGAAATATCGGAGTATGCTCAACTTCAAAGTCAAATTGAGCAAATTCAGGTATTACTACGTACAATTGTCTAATAAAAAATCCTTGTTTAGTAAATAGTGATTGTCAGCCAGATTGTCAGACCCTGTGTAGCAGGCTGAATAGACACTCCCTTCATACACTACATGGGCCATATTCATTAGACAGGTGTGTGTAGCACCTGCCCCAGGGATAAGTATCCAATCTAAAACGATTTAATATGAATACAATTTTTTTTAAGAAGCATGAGTTAGAGTAAATATGAGAGTGAACATTAGCTCCAAAACTATAAAAAGAAAATTACATACCAAAAAGTGAATAAATTGAAGGTAATTATGGATCTTACGGTGATGTGGGACAAATGAGAACTGAATGGATGCAGCTTGTGGTCATTGATTTAAGGACACCATTAAAGGCGCTTTATTAATTTTTGTTGGTTTCCTATGGCGTCTAGTTTTGTCTACTGTCATGGGTGGCATGCGTTTAATTTTTGTGGACTGATCCTAAGTTTAAAGTTTGTGTGAGAACAAACTACGCACAAAATAAATGTTGGTAGGCGATCCGTGACAAGACTTTATAATCTATTTCTGTGAAGCAAAGTTTGTAAACTGATGCTGGGTGATTTTTTTTAGGAAGATAACCTGACATCACTTCATACACAAGTCGATCTCGGCTGCAATTTCTACTGTCAAGCAAAAGTGTTGGTTTGAAACATATTTTCAGTTCCTTTAAAACATCTGTATCAGGGTTTGCCTCACAATTTTTGGATTTTACTTGTAAGCTTCTTGACAGCAACAACATGTATGGATACAATTGCATTTGATACAAAGTATAAATCATGCAGTATGGCGTCTGACTATCAGAAGTTTCCATGAAGAATTTTTCGTTGTAATTCTGTAGCCATCAAAGCAACCTTTGCGAAAATAGAAAACACTAATCAATTCAGGTTTAAAGTAACTCCACTCTGAAAATTATCCCCTTTTATAGAGGATTTCATGTTACCTATTGGCTTTGGAGTAGGTTTGCCCACAATGCCTACTACTTCCTATTATCTAATGGTCCTTACCGCTAACGCTGTAGCCAGGATTTTATTTCGGGTGGTGTTTGCTCGACCGTGAGCAAGCCCGCAAGCAATAATAATCTAAGAGGTTTTGAAAAGTATTTTGAACTCTCGTAGCGGGCTCAGGGCTGGCGTCCAATGCATTATTCACTGTAGTTCTTATGTCATGTCATTCCGCCATCGTCGCTCTGCGATGGTTGGCTGCACGAATGGATGAGCATCTTCCATAGTGTTGTCTATCTCCTGCCATGTTCATTAGCCTCCTCCACGAAAGTCCAGTCCATTTCAAGAGGTTGTCTATCCATGCCATTGGTAAATGCATTATTTAATTTTTACATTATTTAATTTGTTCAAACACTCGCAAGCTGCAGCCTTTCTTACCGCATTGAACTAGTCATGTTCATTTTATTAACTACCCATTTTTATTTTTCTCTCGTTCTAGGCCAGACACATCCAAAATATTCGTCCGGGTTGGCTACGGCTTTTTTGTCGAATTTACTCTTGAAGAAGCGTTAAAATTTATTGAAAAAAAGATAAAACACTTATACTCGGCAGCTGATCGGTGGAAAGAAGCTGAAGCAGAAATCAACGTTGACATGATATTTGTTACAGAGGTGAGTGAGACTGATCTCAAATGCAGCACAATATACTGTAACAGAATCTAAAACTTGATGCACCGGAAAGCAAGCCTCAGTCTAAAACTTACCTATAATCTTATAAAAATTATTCAGGAACATGTGAAAGAATTCCGAATGTTGACACTAAGTGGCTTCAATGTTCTAAATCTAATTGAAAATGGTTTAAACTTTTTTTATCTTTGATTTATCACTGTCCAGGGTTGTTATTGCATTTGATGAATAACCTATGTGACCTTTGAAGAAGTTATGTATGTATTGTCTTGTTTGTGTTAAAAGATCTTTTAAAGAGCGCTATTCCTTTAAAGTGCAATACAAAGGCCTATATGTCTTTATTGGGGTGGAAATGGCAATTTGCTAATACATTTTAATCAAATGACTTCTATACAGCTCTGTTGTCATATAATTACTCGTCATAAGTTGATGGTTGATTCAAGTGAAATTGCCTAGCATCATAATCCATTATAGAAGCAAAACTTGCATTTGGCCATGATGGCCAAATGTCAACCTGTCTTCTCAGCTTTTAGGATGTGCATAGCTGTTTATGTGAAAATGGTAATTTACCAAAACATGCAATCTATGAAAGGTTGTGTATTTGATGCATCTACTTCAAACCATTCTGTCAATGATGTTGATTATCATTAGGTAATTAAAGGAAGATATATTGTAAAGTAAGTTAATAATTGCTCACTTGCTACAGAACATAATCAACATCCTTGACAGAATGGTTTGACGTCTGGTGTATCGAATAACTGTTTCAATGTTGTCATGACTTGAACTATTCCTAAACTTCTGCAGTTCCTGTTTGATGGGCTCTACTTATTGTCATCGTATCTATTGTTTCTTGCTTAAGTTTAAAATGATTAAACTTTTGCTTAATTGTTTCATGTTACAGACACTAAGGAAACTTCAGGGCTTTTCTGACGTTGATGAAACAGCATTTCGAGACGTGCTGATGTAAACTCCTTGATTTCAAGCATAAACTCACATGATTGGCCTGAGTCCGCAAGTGTTTTTTTACGGTACCATTCTGAACTGATACATCAGTGACTATCATTCTATGACTAACATTAGGTATACATGTACATGTGAATGACTATTGGTCTACGACTAACATTTCTAGTCAGATTAATGACGATGTTTGAAAAGTTTGACAAATGAAAATATGAAGATGTCTTAAAGTTGCCTTATGAAATTCAGATTGGACGAAATGAGATCTGTTAATTTTTCCAACCTAAGTTTGTATTCTGGGGACATGTAAGGTCAAGATTATATTATGTCAGGTATAATCAGATGGCAGATTGATTCAATTTTGTATCCCAGTGTTGCTTTTGTTTTCATGAAAACTGGTCTTCGTCTCTACAAAAGGGTGCGTTATGTATGGTCAAGTGCCTGGGGTGTTGTGCTGTAAGTCAAGCGGACAAGGTCAAACTGCTGTGTACTGCCATTTTGCACATCATACCTGTTCATAAAACAAATAAACTATCTGACAGTGGAAGGTCAAAGTGCCAGTGGGAGGAATATAGATCCAGCCTCATGCACTGATTTTTAAGTAAAAACAAAAGTCATAGGCATGCAGCCTCTTTGGGTTAGCTTAAAAATACAACAAACTATGAAATATGCACCCATAGGTTTTTGCATTATCCGGCAATTGCTTGGCAAATGCCTTAAAAATATCTCATTTACCACTTTATGTTCTCTGAAAATGACACATATTTATTTTCATGTCGGTCTCAGTGTATGGAACCACATTTGCCAGACATCTGTGAAAACATAAACAGCATGCATGGAAATTGCTGTTCTTGCCCCACAGCTTTCAGCCACTGCAGAGGTGTTGGTTGCGACTAGGTCAAAGTAGCATATGGTGTTTTAAGTGTGAAATGAATTTGTTCCTTAATTGTTTTGGAAACTTATTGCAAGACCTTGCAAAGCGGTTTCTTGAGTGACTACTTCACTAACACATGGACGTGGTTTTCGGTATTAATGGATTTGATTCCTTAATTGTTGGAAAACTGATTAATTACTCGTAAATTTTGTAACGTAAAATACTGTACATGTATATCTTTTTTATATGTGTAAAATTCTTGTCACATGGGGCATAATTTGTTTTGTGCTTCATATTTTGGAACCTGCTCACATTTCCAAATTTTGTAACATTAATGTCTGGTTTTGTGTTTTATTCAAGATGGCATTAAAATTACTGTTTTCCAAACTATTTGTCCAAACGTTTATGACACCGTCTATAAATATGGGGACAAACGAACGTCTGTTGTCAGAACTGACAGTTTCGAGTTGAGTAACTATACTGGCTACGTCTACGTGTTCATTACATGAGTCAGTTACCGCGAAACCGCTGTCACGAGGCAGAACTCTGCCGTTGTGGACCTAATTCGTTCCCTTGAGCTTTAGACCCGGTTTATTTACAGGAAAAAGCATTAAAGGCAATCATGGAACTGTTTGCGTTTCAGCGTTTCATTAAACCTCGCTCTGCTCCGAATAGTTCGGTCTGTTTTGCCGAACTCGATCAGTCACGCTTTCGCGCAGCTGGCAGACGGTCGGTCAGGCACAGATCATGTGGGCTATTCACAGTCCACTCTCCATTCGGTCGTGACTCCATTCAGTCATTCGATACACGAATGAAAACCGCGGTGAACAAGACGTATAAAGCCAATTCGACAGTACGTTTTGAGTCAAAAAAGTCGACAGATTTGCTGAAATACGTCTTTCCGTCTCAACGGTAAAATAGGACAAAGACTTCTTTATCGCTCAACTCGCATGGACGCCATTGCTAACACCAGACGCTCTCGTGAGAGGGCTGCGCCATCGTCGTCCCTAGAACCATGCGCCGCGTTTCGCTGTCGCCGCCGGCGGTGCTATAATAGGCCGCGTGTCGAGAAGTGTAATAACAACAGTTAGGCTACTGACATGGTAAGCACCACCAAAGGCCGCGCTGGTTTACTGTGAGCGCTCTTGATAGGGATTGTATTTACTGCGGATAAAATGTTTTCTCGTGACCGAGTTGTGTTATTTCAAATGACGAACAGATCACTGGGCGATAAAGCGATTGAATTCGATCGGGGAAGATAGATGGGCGATGATACGTCGATCACAGACTAAACATGATTAGTGCGAAAAAACAGAATTCGTCGTCCCTGTAGGTCTATGCAATCGTGAGGCGAATGCTTCTGATTTATAAAAACCTTGACACAAATGCCGTTTTGTTCAAGGTTTCATGCCTTGGTTCGTGTACTACAGTACTGGACATAAACTACCTGTTGCAGTCTTGTGGATGCAAATTATTATAATAGAAGCTGTTTGCATCAATTCCTATTGCAATTGGATGGCAAATTGTGAGCTTAAGCTCTATGGAACGTATAGCAGTGTGGGCTGACATGCAAGTGTTGATTCATAGAACAAAGTCCTTCCTCGTCTCAATTCAGAGAGCCTATAGGGCCTACTTACGCACATGTAGGCTACACAGGCTACACTTCATAGGCCTACATCCATATACGCGAAACTAAGGTACTCTTCGTATAATGCATAAGCTTTAGCATACATGCTGTAGCCTACATGGGCATATGCCTACATCAAGACGTAAAGCCTACTTATTTAAGCGCATTTATTTCTCCATTTCTATAGCGCCCCTTCAAGCTCTCTTCTCAGAGAGCGCTTCCGACTACAGCGCGAACACTGCATCAGAGTTTCACGTCGAAGCGCCCGAACAATTGCGAGTGAGGGACTTGCTCATTGCTCAGGGTCCCTACGCGGCGGCTTGAGGTGGATTGGAGCCTGGAACCCTTCGGCTCCAGGACACCGACGCCACACCTACACCACGCACCTCATACGTCGTTTATAATGAGTAGGACCTGCCTAGGTTGGCCTAGTCTAAGCACGCATAACCCTACATAATTGAACTATAGAATAGCTGATGCGTAGGCCTACATGCGCGCACAACTGCACATGTGGAGAGGCGCGACAGACTTTTTATAGTTTCGAGGGCCTTGAGAATTGCTTGTGCTGTTACAGTAGTACTAGCCTACGAGCCTATATTGAACAATGAGGGATTGAGGGGCTTATCACATTTTGGAGACTTCAGATTCGTTTGAGGGGTTTAAGGCCTTCCCAAAGCCCAGCTATAGGCCTAAGTTAATACCTGTTCAAGTGTAGGCTACATACGTAATTCACGGTAATTGTCTATATAATTAATTAATCATAATAGTGCTTTCCCTTTGTGAATTTTCAGAGATGACATCGCTTTGCTGTTTACTTTCGTTTCTTTATTTTAGTTCTCCGAAGCAGCTTCAGTCTTTCACGAATCACGAGAGCTTCTTCCCTAATAAACGCCAAGCCAGACTTCTGCCTAAGAATGATATATCTGTTCAATGCTATTGACTCTGCTTTCCTTAGCTCATGTGTCCACTTCCGTGACGATTCACGTCAGCGCTTGTCTTTCGCTGGAAGCAGATATCCTTGGAAATCTCGGTTAGATCTGTGCGCTTGCTCTGCACTCCACCGCATGTTCTCTGTCTGTCGCCAACATATTTATCTTGACGATAAGCGCTACTTCAAGCGTGTCAGAGATGGATATCGTATCATGATTTATGATACGCATGGCACTTTGTCCTCTCTGCTTTTAAGGGTGTTCCTCTCTATCCACAAATGGGTCTACACACATGATGTATGACATCGACGCCTGGTAGGCTACTTTGTCCTCTCTGCTTTTGAGAGTGTCCTTCCCCATGCCATGCACCGATAGATCTACGCATTACCCTCTGTAGCTTGCTTAGGCCTACAATGTTACAGCCGCTGATATTTATGTTATTATAATTTTATAGTAATAATAATAATCTATATAAATAAAAATGTAACCGCGTTTGGCTCGGCTTCAAAGATCTCCGAACTTTCTTCTTTGATTGCTTTCGAAACTTCACCAAAACGTTTAGTTCCAACCCGGCCGGGTTTGCAGAAATGCTTTTTGGGAAAAAGCGCAATCTTCTAAAGAAAAAAAGCAACTTTGCAAATTTTACCGTTTTCAACACATAGCCTGCGCCTGTCGATAAGCCTTGCCTTCCAATTCTGGCGCGTTTCAAAGGGTTGTTCAAATGTGTTCCGTTTATGTAGCGAGGAGAGTAGGGGGAGGGGGAGGCTCTTTTCAGCCACAGCAACGCGTGGCAGGGTACGCTAGTAATAAATAAATAAATAATAATAATCTTCGTTTAATTTCAAACTGGCACATCGCGGTCATTCGCGGATCGAATGATTACAATTTATTCATAGTTATATGACGATGATCACAAGTTATTAGGCCTAAGGAGTCAAATTTAACCTATTACGTACTACTACTCAGTTTACCAACGCCGTCTGCCGATTGGAAGGTTGAGTGGACCCTCTGGGAGGGTACACTGTACATGGAGGCGATCCCGCGTGTGTTCGCTTTTCGTGCCAGGGTGAATAACAAACCATTGTAACCATAAACCCCATCAATGTATTAACTTAATGTTAATATCAGCAGAGCAGCTATGCTTAGGCTTACAGTATTAAAATAAACTTTATTCTTTGTATTGGAAACAATTCCGCCATTTGAAGTTTAGTCCAGTCAGTAGTAGCCTACTGATCTAGGCACTGCTTGACATGGCGTCAACATACCATATATTAGTCAATTATAATAATAGCCAATTATATAAAGCGCAATGTTTTGGTGCTTCACAAACGCGTTGCCTTATGGTAGGCCTATTATAATAATCAATCAATCACTATTGATCTATGTAGAGACATTGAAACTGACATTGGATACAGATAATGTACTGTAGTTAAGCTCATCGGGACACAAGAGCTTACAAAAAAGGAGGGAGTCCCGTTTGATTGGGGGTGGGACACTGGAAGCCAGCGCCACTTCCAACCCCTCAGTGTAGCCTACACTGCTACCATCCCCATTACACACGCAGTCTCATTTATAATTTAGCTCACAGAATGTTGGCAGACACGATTTCCAATTAAATGAAAATAAATAACGACTTTCTAAACATAATTATGGATAACTGACAGAATGCTAAATTTTTGTGTCGAATTAAATATAGCTGACATTTATCATGTACACGATGTGTGTATATGTATGTATGCATATATATATGTACATATGTATGCATATATAGATATATATATATATACATATGTATACATTGTATATATATATATATATACATAATATATGTATCCGTGGTTTAAAGGGTTGACTGACCAGGATCATATAACACATACGTATGTGTGTCTGCCACAGTCTCTGTGCACGTGTCTCTGTATGTGTTCGTCTGTATGTGTGTGTGTTCGTGTGTGCAGATGTGCGCTGTCTGTCCGTTATTTCCCTCGGTGCTATTAACCGACAACACAGAGTATATATGCATTGAGTACACACCGCTCGCCCATGCAAGTCCCGACGCACATCCGCCATTAATGACAACAGGCGTCGCCTCCTCTCATCCATTCCTTTAGTTTTATACAGACACAGACACACACATGCAACCACACACACGCACACACATACACGCACGTACGAATGCACAAAGACATACATGTACACACGCACACATACACTCTCACACGCACGTACACGCACGCGCGCGCACCCACACACACGAGCATGCGCATTTATTGCTGTATAAAAGTCCTCATGTCTACATAGATAGAGTCTGCATAATATTATATTTATATAAAATTATATATATTATATATATATTTATATACACTGTCATAATAGACTTGGGTTCATCCCATAATAATTATGCATAGGCTAAAAACATTTTATCATAAGCTCATGTGTGTATACATGCATAGGCTACATTTTCACGTCGAACCTTATGTACTTGTATTGTCATTATGTAAAAAAACGGTGTGGCATCACTAAAAGTGATATAACTTTTGTTCTCTTTGAAATATGTTGATGAAATCTAGCCACCTATGTAGGTATGAATAATGTCTTTAAGACTGTAAAATTTCGTTTCGAAATTCTTACTTCTGGCCAAGATATGGGCAAAACCTTAGAGGATTAGGCTACTTTTTTATGGCCCACCCTGTAGATAGGTTGAATGCCAGGATGTTATTGCATGCCAGTATCATGGCTAGCTGTCCTCCTGTTTATCTTTTTCTTTCTGAATGTATGTTTGCTTGTTTGTGCGGCCGTCCGTCCGAATATTCTGAATGTGTTTTTGTCTGGCATTTTTTTGTTGCCAGTCTGAAGCTGTGTGCTGTTCCGGGAATTGAAAATACATGAACCGACCACTGCAGATAAGAAATAAAATTCGTATTCAAGTTCAAAATTGTATAAAAGTATTGTATACGGCATTGCGTAGCCTATAGACTAAGTTGCTACTTAGTCTTGTTACTAATAAAATGACGAAATTATTCTTTTGACGTAAAGAATACTATGACGTCATAATGTCAGTTTCCTAGGTTACCGCGTCGACCAATTGGAAAGGATAAACGGTCAGTCCACTCATCCAGAAGGTGACAAAAAAACGCCTCTGCCCGTGTAGCATCTCAAATGATCGCCCTGGGAAATTCCTGGCAGGGGGCTTTACAATACCTGCCAAGGACCCGATTCATCGGGCTTCGTTATTTCTCGATTCTCGAGATGCAGCGAACTCCGATGGATCGGGGTTACTTGACTTGACTTATGGCCCTGGCGAAGCTTGCGCCCGCATCAGCCGCTCCTTTATGGATAAAGTTGTACTTCCGATTAATTCTGAGTCTTTGATTTTTTGTGTCTTTGAGTCTTTTGCCACAAGATTAATTCTTAGTTAACCTTTCGTTGGTTCACGCAATAAGATCCACAAAAGTAATCACACAAAATCTGAATTTCAACTGCACACATAATTATCTTTCACAATTACACACTTTGTGTTTAGCTGCACGTTAGAATAGACTTATACGCCTTGATGGAAGCAAATTTTGTTCAAGTAGTAGCCTATAGTTGGATTGATGAAAAATAATTATTGCTTCAATAGAAGTTGGATTGATGAAAATAATTCTTGCTTCAATAGAAGTTGGATTGATGAGAATAATTATTGCTTCAATAGCAGTTGGATTGATGAAAATAGTTCTTGCTCCAATAGAAGTTGGATTGATGAAAATAATTCTTGCTTCAATAGAAGTTGGATTGATGAAACTAATTATTGCTCCAATAGAAGTTGGATTGATGAAAATAATTCTTGCTTCAATAGAAGTTGGATTGATGAAAATAATTATTGCTTCAATAACAGTGTTGGATTGATGAAAATAATTTTTGCTCCAATAGCAGTTGGATTGATGAAACTAATTATTGCTTCAATAATAGTCGGATTGATGAAAATAATTCTTGCTTCAATAGAAGTTGGATTGATGAAACTAATTATTGCTCCAATAGAAGTTGGATTGATGAAAATAGGGATGGGGGAGGGAGTGGGGAGCGGTGGGGGAGGGGTGGGATTGTCAGTTTGATACGCTGTGATAAGATGCTGCATGATAACTTCGTCGGTGTTCTTTTGCAGACCGCTCCTTGGCTTGTACCAGCTGAGGAATTGTGATAACTTGAATGATCATATCTGGCAAAATAAGGGAACATTATAGATAAATTCCACAGCACAGGCCCCCATATGCCATCTTGCAAAGACCTGGTTAAAACACTGAAATCAAATTCTGATTGCATACATGCGTTCGCTTCTTGTAGCCATTTTAGAATTCTGACCGCCATTTTGTCCGCCATTTTGGTTTTCGTACCGTGCTACATGAGTGACATTGGTTCCATCGTATTCCTTGACCTCGAAACTGTTGCCTTAGACCCTGAAATCATGATTCCATTGTATACATGACTTCACCTATAGCCCTTCTAATATTCTGGCCGCCATTTTGTCCGCCATTTTGATTTTTGCAGTGCTACATATATGTATTTAATTTCATTACATTCCTTGAACCATATAATCTTAATTTAGAGTCTAAAACCGTGTTCCTATCACATACAATACTTTACTTTTAGTCATTTGAAGCAATTGGCAACCATTTTGTCCGCCATCTTGTTTTCCCATGGAACCGCAAAAAATCCAGCTTTCTAACCACGATTTTCGTTTTCAGGAGGGTCAAATTAGTCTAGAAACACCAGTTAGCAAATTGTTATATGATTTGCTTCTAACAGTGGAATTTTCAGATTCCAAGCCTGGTCTAAAAATGCCTGACAGTACTGAAAATCGGTGCACGGTCAAAAGCGCGCAGGACAAAATCGCGCAGACAAATGCGCGCAGACAAATGCGCGCAGTAACAAAATCGCGCAGGACAAAAGCGCGCAGACAAATGCGCGCAGACAAATGCGTGCAACAGGAAAAACATATGGATGTATGTATGTATGCCTATGTATGTGTATGTATGTAGGCTATGTATCTATGTATGTACGTATGTACGTATGACATGTACATGTATATGTATGCATGTGTATGTATGTATGTATCTATGTATATACGCATGTATGTATGTATATATGTATGTACGTATGTATGTATGTATGTATGTATGTATGTATGTATGTGTGTATGTATGATGCATATGTATGCACATACATAATATATACATACATACATACATACATACACACATATGCATTCATACAAACACATGCATGCATACTTACAAACATACATATGCATTCATACAAACAATATATGCATTAATACATATGTATACATATACTTACATACAATACATGCATACATACACATGCATTCATACAAACATAATTAATACATATGAATACATATACATACATATATAAATACATATTACCTACCTACATACATACATACATACATACATACATACATACATACATACATACATACATACATACATACATACATACATAGATACATACATACATACATACATATGTTTTTTCCTGTTGCGCGCATTTGTCTGCGCGCATTTGTCTGCGCGCTTTTGTCGGTGGTATTTTTGGGTAGTTTCTGTTGCGCGCATTTGTCTGCGCGCATTTGTCTGCGCGCATTTGTCTGCGCGCTTTTGTCCTGCGCGCTTTTGTGACGTCGCCCTGAAAATCAATATGGCGTCCTTAAATCGTCCGGTAGAGGGCAGAAGACGTCAACATAGGAAGGTCAAATTTTTTGTAGCAATTCTGTGATACCATAGGCAACTTTTGATCACTATTAGAATTCGAAATTCGAGAAAAAGTTTTTTCACTCCACCCTAGTGTACATTGCACGGCGTTTATTCGCATCCTTCAGTGCCAACCTTGCTTGCTGCTGAGGCTGAGGTTATGCGTGAAAAAACGACGAGCAGCTACAGTAGTGTAGCATCCTCTCTCTGTCTCAGTACCCCACTGTAGTCAGACTGCACTCATTGATGTTAATGAAGCCACTTTCACCACCACCACCACCACCACCACCACCACCACCACCACCACCACCACCACCACCACCACCACCACCACCACCACCACCACCACCACCACCACCACCACCACCACCACCGCCGCCACCACCACCACCACCACCACCCCCACCAACACCAACACCACACCACCACCATCACCACCACCATCATCATCATCATCATTACCATCGTCGTCGTCGTCATCATCATCGTCGGCATCATCACGAATCTGTAGATATTAACATCACCATCATCTTTATTCTGATGTTGCTAAGTCGCTGCATTGCGTTCCCTAAAATTTAAATTCATGTCAATTCAACCACACAGCCAACCTTTGGAACATGCTCATCACTCCTCACCCAGACCAGTGACGCTTCGTCAATTATCAGAACATTCGGGAGTACTCAATTTGCCCTTTAGACCAATTATACGCATACCTCCGCACACGCTAAACCATGTATCCCGTTGGGTTGCGTTCGCTGCTCGTTCAAAGGCCGCTTGGAATATTCTGAAGTCTAAGCACTCCACCACTGTCAGTGTCCGTCGTTCTCTGGTAGTGCCAGTCCAACGTCCGGATAATGAGGAGGGCGACGTCAACGTTCCTGGCACCATAGGGTGTCGCTAAACATTGGACACTGATACTTATCTATATTTCTGAGTTGCAAAATCATGACACCCCTCTTTCACTGATCTGAATCCTGGATGCTTGTTGCTGTTTAACGACACTGTGCCTAAAACAAACAGATATGATTTGTGTCGTCCTCCTCCTTAATCCAGACTTGGGACTGGCACCCATAAAGTGTAAATGGTGGCGAAGATTTGTTCCGCATAATATGTGGCATACGAGCGTGTACACTGTACTTCTCGCCAAGATGGAAGTAAAATACCATGAGCCTACACTCTGTTGTACTGCGTATAATTATGTTACCCAGGGAGAGAAATATCAGCGGCTGGGGAAGTTCAACCCCCAATCTTTCTTAGGACTCCTCAGTTTAAAGTCTTCATTAGACACCTCAACTCAACGTGGATCATAATCTGACCCCCATTTTCTACATTTATTTTTCTACAATTATTCTCATACTGATTTATCGTTTGCCAGGAGAGACTATTATTACTACGCTAAGTCATATAACTGTCTTTCTGCTCCATCCCCTTGAGACTTGAGTAAGTGCTACCTCTTGGGAAAGAGATCTATTAAGGACTCTTGGGTTTAGTATACAGTAACTCCTTAGCTCTTTACGTTGCTGTATCTCCCCCGTGGTTCCGTAAAAAGATTTCACTTTTGTTCTATAGAAGAGTCTATATCCATTCCACACTCGAGACCTTCTTGGTATTTTTGCTCGTCCTATATACGTAAGCTGCCTGCCCGTCTATCCTACGGACGTGTACCCTTTAACTGATCGTTTTTCAGCGGCATAGAATGAGGTCTCAAGCTCCTTACTAAATGACAGTTCTGAGATTAAGTCTCTAAGATTAGCTATTATTTAGGTTGGATAGGATTGGACCAGTTTAGTACATATACTACGTCATCATTCTTGATTGTCTCATTAATCAGTTTTCTACTTTCCACTTCAATCACTCCTATAGAGCCATTAGGCTACATAAATTATTACCTCAAGGCATCAACCAATTATTAAAAGTGAAATTATCGAATATAATCTGTTGAGGTGGGAGAAACCTGAGCTTCGAACATAAAAAAGGCTGTGATGAATGATAATTTGTAAAAGATATATACTTCACTTAACACCTGAGTACCACCGAAGAACTGACAGAAAGAACTGAGTTCGGTTGCAAATGCCAAAGTATTGAATTGGCATCCAGGAAAGACGGAGACTCCACAGAGTTTAAGGATGATGCGTAAACAACGTTATTTCAAATTGATAATTCGAATCGAAATTTAAATTGCAATTGCAAATTGTAATTTATAGTGTAATTTAAAAATTATTATTCAAAATTGCAATTTCAAATTGTGATTCAAAATTGCAATTTCAAGTTATAATTTCAGATTGTAACCTAAAATTGCAAATTCAGATTGTTATTTTAAATTGTAATTTCAGACTACAATTGCACACTGCAATTGCAAACTGTAATTGGAAATTTATACTGCACAACTGGTGGGTAGACTCATCAAGCCCGGGTTTATCAAGACCGATCAGTTAGTCTCTGAGCTGCCTATCCACATGGCTATCAACGAGCAATATTAGCTGCCTCCGACCCATGGTCTCTCTCTCTCTCTTTTTTCTCTCACTCTCTCTGTCTGTCTCTTCCCCTCTGTCTTTGTCTTTCAGTCTCTGTCTGTCTGTCTCTGTCCCCTCTGTTTATGTCTGTCTGTCTTTTAGTCTCTGTCTTGTCTGTTTGTCTGTCTCCGTCTCTCTGTCTCCGTCCCCTCTATTTCTGTTTGTCTTTCTCTATCTCTGTCTCACTGTCTTTCCGTCTCTGTCTTGAAGTCTCTGCCTGTCTCTGTCTGTCTGTCTCTGTTTGTCTGTCTTTCCGTCTCTGTCTGTCTGTCTCTGTCTGTCTATGTCTCCCTGTCTCTCTGTCTCTCTGTATCTGTCTATGTTTCTGTCTCTGTTTCTGTCTCTATGTCTCTGTCTCTCTGTCTCTGCCTATGCCAATCTGTCTCTCTGTTTCTGTGCCTCTGTCTCTCTGTCTCTGGCTATTCGTCTCTGTCTCTGTATCTCTGTATCTGTGCCTCTGTCTCTCTGCCTCCTGTCTGTCAACTCTTGAACATCACAATATACTCTTATGGAATGGGCGTTCTTCGTTTTGTTGTGGATGAAAACACCTGTGAGTTGTCTCAATCGCATGCGGTAATTTATGACCGTGTTTATGCTTTATAGATACACGTCAGTGATGTATGGATGTAGGTATGTATAAAGTATACACGATGTATGATGTATGAATGTATGCACGTTGCTGGTGCAGGATATACGATGCATTAATGTTTGCATGCTTTTAAAAGCGGACGTCGGGTCTTGGAAACGGGGAAAGAAGCTCAACTTGTTTGCATGTACGATTGTACGCATGCACGCATGTATGCATAGATATATGCAAATGTGTATGCATGAATATAACGTGCTTATATGTATGTATGTATGTATGTATGTATGTATGTATGTATGTATGTATGTATGTATGTATGTATGTATGTATGTATGTATGTATGTATGTATGTATGTATGTATGTATGTATGTATGTATGTATGTATGTATGTATGTATGTGTGTGTATATGTATGTATGTATGTATGTAAGTAAGTATGTGTGTATGCATGCATGCATGTAAGTAAGTAAGTAAGTAAGTATGTATGTATGTATGTATGTATGTATGTATGCATGCATGTATGTATGTATGTATGTAAGTATGTATGTATGTATGTATGTATGCATGTATGTATGTATGTATGTATGTATGTATGTATGTATGTATGTATGTATGTATGTATGTATGTATGTATGTATGTATGTATGTATGTATGTATGTATGTATGCATGCATGCATGTATGCATGCATGTATGTATGTACGTATGTATGTATGTATGTATGTATGTATGCATGTATGCATGTATATAGTACATGTTCATTAATTTTTAGGCAAGTTGTTTGTTGCTCTTAACGACGAAGATGCTACACAGAGCAGTTTGACAATGCGCATATACAATGCATACATCATTGCATATACACATATATACATAGACAGACATATGTATAACTATATATGCATCCACGTATATATATATACTATATGCTATTATGTATATTGTATAGGTATATATATATATATATATAGAGAGAGAGCTGCCTAGATATATTAAACAAGGATTAGTGTGGTTGATTGCACGTATTGGTACAGCGGTTGGTTTGGCATAAGCACATAGCGATGGGTTTAGCATCCTCGAACATCGGCGCCGGGTACAGAGGCTGTAGCAGCAGCAGCAGCAGCAGCAACAGCGCAGGAGATGGTGACGATGATTCCTCTACAGACGCATCCACCCATCCATCCACTCGCATCCTCCCTTCATCAACGTCAGCCTCTGCAACCGTCCTCCATCTATTCATCCATCTGTTCATCCATCGACACCACAACGCACAGATAGACTTCCGCCGGATGACTGGAAAGACCTCGCAACAAGAGCCACTGACCGATCAGTGTGTGCGTGTGTGCGTGTGCGTGTGTGGGTCCTGCAGCAGAGATGATGACGACGCAGCATCCGATGATCCAGTGAGCATCTTCGGAAAACCAGGAGGAGGAATAGAGGAACGTGGAGTTCGGACTTTTGTTTCTCCTCTGTGACCTGGATTCGGGAAGAGGAACTTTTACGTGCTAGAAAACATCTCGCTAACTGTTCCACGAGGTACAGTGTTATACTATAAATAGATGGAGCACATTTCTGTGAAGGTATGTGTGAATGTGTACGTATGTGTGAAAATGTGTGTAAATGTATGAATGTACATGTATGTATGTACGCATGTATTATATGTATCCGACTGGACCAGGAACTTCCTACTTTTGCAGCTCACCACGATCGCCTCAGTCGACCCTGTTTCTTTCAACTATGACTATACATTATACATGTAATAAGCTTACGCGAGCTTCGCATTGTCGCTCTCTATCGATCTCAACTGGCGCTGCAGCTACACTGAGTCTTGTTAGTTCCTTTGTCACGGCTCGTCTAAACTATAGTCTAGCCCTTAATTTAGCCTACTCTGATCGTATACATTACACTTTTTCGAGAGTAATTTCAATGGCTCAGGTCGTGAGTGCTTTCTTGAAGTGGTGCATTATAATAGCTATCCGACTAAAATTATTTACAATACATTCATTGAAAATGCTTTTACTAAGAAGCGCTCCAATCTCCAGTACGGGTAAACAAACCAGCTTTCAAACGGCCATAAAAACGTATACCAGCATATTATTATGATCTTTTATAGAAACACGAGTCGTTGCCGTGTATGCTTTCCCAAACACAATATAGATCTACATTATGGTCTACATTGTACCACAGAGAATGAGCGGCACGGCTGTTTTAAAGGAATTTTTAGAACTGCACAAATCCTTCTTTTTCTTCCCATCCTCCATGTTAAATTAGGCCTACTTCCA
Organism: Lumbricus rubellus; assembly: GCA_945859605.1. NCBI lineage: Eukaryota > Metazoa > Annelida > Clitellata > Crassiclitellata > Lumbricidae > Lumbricus > Lumbricus rubellus. The sequence goes on from OX243819.1 coordinate 36,982,214, forward strand.
ATCGGAGGACAATGACCATTTTTGCTAGTTTTAACTGTACAGAAGTGCTTCTACAAGTGCACACATCTATTTAGAACTGCACATTTTGTGTAGGCAGCTGCACTGTAGAATAAAGCCCTGATGAGCGGTTCTGCATTCTGCATAGTGCATACCTGCTGTGGGAAAACGTTTTCGTTTAGTCATCCAATTTCCTAGACAGGTTTTTACGTCAGTGTTTAATCTTCCATCATTCGTTGTTCAGCTTCATTATGTATGTTGTCCTGTTTTGCATAATGCAGCTGACTCTCCCCATTCTTCGCTATGATCCACATCTCATAAATAGCTATTGATGTTTTTTTTCTTTCTCTTGACCCAATTTTCGGATCCGCAAGGCATCACTCTACATGTCGTAGACTTGTTCAATGTTCATTCTTTTATCCTCCCAGATTCTTATTTCGATGTTCTCTCAGTAGTCATTTTATTTTATAGGCCTACCAGCCATCGCTACCAAAGCTAATTACTCTGTCTGCATTTTTGCATAACGCTCTGTATTATAATTATGTGATCATTATAATTTCTTGGTAGAAGAGTATTCAGACTTGTTCTAATGTCTTCCCATCTATATCTACTGCGGTTTCATTTCCTTTGCTTATAATCTTTTGTGTCTTTCTGATGATTATTCTCGTTTCATACTCCGTGGGGACCTTATTTATCTGAGCCATCATTTTCTGTAGCCCCTTCTGGCCAACATAATTACCTGGTCATCTGCAGCAGCGAGTCTTACAGCTTTCGTCAAACTTCCTCCAACCATTACATCGTTCTGCATCCTCTTTTCCGCTTCCCATAAATATTTATATACAGAAATATATATTTGTGTATTGTATATATATAGTCTATTAATATATATATACACACATGTAGTCTATTAATTCTTCGATGTGTAAAAGAGCTTGGCGAGAGTGCGCTTCCTTGCATTAGGCTACTCCTCAACACCTATTACCTCTGGTTCAGAGAATTCTCCTTTCATTTTTATTCCCATTTTTCCCATTTTTTCTAAACATATACTATTACATATTTGCCCTCAATGGCCCTCAGTGTAAGTAAGAGTTCATATACTAATGCTTTGTAATCCGACCACGTGTTTTCCAGCCCAACGCTATAATAGGCCTAATTGTTTTGCAAACACTTACACAAACAAACACGCATACCAACACACGTGCGCCCATACGGTTTCACACACAAGCATAGACACACAAACATAGACAATAATTATAATTGTTTATTAGCATGAAGAGTCGAAGACAGTTAATTTTTGACGCCATCTTTGACTTTTCTATCAGCCCTATTTAATTAATAGAATGCCCAGACTCGGAAAACTGAAGTCCGCTATAGACCGCCTCGTTGTCACGGACAACACTTAGTGAATAAGTATGCGCAATTGTGCATGCCTGCTATAATATCATTATAGGCTATAATGTACTATGTGCATAAATGTATGGTTTAGAACTTTTTTACGGAGCTACCTCATCTGCTCTTTTTCACGGTTATTGTGTTTACATGATTGTGTGTTTACGCTAGTGCGTGCGTGCGATGCGTACCCGGGTACGTGTGAGTGGAAATGCGTATGTGTGTGTGTGTGTGTGTGTGTGCATGTTTGTTATTGCACAAGTTTGTGTGTGTATCTGTGCGCGCGCATGTGTGTTTAGTGTGTGCGTGCGTGTTTGCGTGTGTGTATGCTTGTGTAAATATATTTGTGTGTGTAAATGTTAATGTGTTACAGTATACTAGGCCTAGATGTTTGCCTGTTTATACGTGTAGACTATGTGTGCGTAGATTTCTGCTTGTGCAGGCCTAGATAATATAGGCCTATGTGTGTGTACACTGTGTATGTGCGAGTGGTTGTTTTAATGTAAATTTTGTGTTTATGCGCATTTTTTTGCAGATGTGGGTGCATGTGTGTATGCGTAAGTATGTGCGTATATGTGTAGATGTGTGTGTGTGCGCACGTGTGTGTTAATCCAGTGACTATAATCGAATATACAATGTTGAGCCTTCAATGCGTGGTCAGCAGTTGCTTTGGCGTTCTTATGAGACCGGCATAATTAAATGTCTTTGGCGACTGAAACCCGGACACCTGTTCCCGGCGCAAATTGAAAGTCATCCCTTATTTGGTGGGTCCGTTGTTGAAGGAAAGAATGGCGCACATGCCTGGCAATAAAACGGCGCACATGCCTATAGCTGACACCACCAGATCGAAGCAATAAAGACCTAATAAGAAAAGAAGACGGGCTCGTATCATGGTGCTTGACTATGACACTCACGCACACACACACGCACCCACTCACAGACACACACAAACACACTGTCACGCACGTACGTTCAGACACTGTCACACACACGCACACACACCGTCACGCACCCACGTACAGTCGTACACGCATACGTTTAGGTGGAGAATCTAGATGTCAAACCAGGTACAGATGGGATTGGATATGATTACTGGAATATCCGGACTTGTGATTCCCCCCCCCCCCCACCCCCACTTATCGGATTACAACTGTACACATACACTGCCCCAATGTGCCAAACTATAAATCACACCCCACTGCAACTGCAACTGCAGCATACGGAGTGACGGACTCATTATAAAGACGACCGTTGTATTGTATACGTCGTGCAGTCTGCAACGCTCTCGAGAGGAGCATGCATGGCACATAAGATGATGATAAACTACCCCCGATTGGGTAGTTTATGGGCATATTTATTGGGTTATTTATGGGGATATTTATTGGGTTATTTATGGGGTTATTTATGGGAATGGGCGGCCAGTTAATTGGACCGATTGTTTTCTTTGTCTGGAATTCACAGGCGTGTAGCCTATGCTCCAGTAATGCTACGACTTATGGCAACGACTCCGTCTTGGCAGTAGTAATAATCGGAAGTTTGTATAGCGCAATTTCACGAGAAACTCATTCAGAGGTGTGCAAAGAAATGTATACAGTCATGACTTCATCTTTGCACTGTTGTTATGGTGCTACATCATTGATCGAATGTGCGTATACGTTGCACATCGTGCATGTTCAAAGCATGCAAGCAGTAGCCTAAATATCGCAGCGGAAAATAAAATACCAACCAATTGTTGTTCTAACTTCTAAGTGCTCTAGAACCAAAGCAAGCAAAGTTTAGTTAGTAGAAATAGACACAACTGAAAGTGGCAATGTTCAGAGCAAAACAAATTGACTTTAATTATTTGCAAAAACATAACCATAGGTGAAATGGCTTTTTCAACTTCTCTTCATTATGTAATACGATTAACATGGGAATACTCTATTTTGTGACACCCACATTTTTCAATCCGAAGCAATTTTAACTGTCACGTCGCGGTTTGCCAGATGATATTTTTTAACACCCTTTTAAAGCTCATTTCTTCAGTTATAAGTGCTAATTCCTTCACAAATCGGCAGTACCCGTCACATGAGAATTGTGTCAATTGAGGAACAGACCAAGCAGTAAAAGCTAAAACTTAAGCAATTGAACGCTAGATTTTACTGAATTAAAAGAAAGAACGAGTCGATATTTATAGAGACCTGATCAATCGACCTGCAGGATGTCATTAGAGTCGAGCTCGTCAGTGTCTGCCAACATGTAGCCTAGTATTATAAGGCACACGGAATTTTTTGCGCTTTTTATTAAAAGACAGATTTTTGTTTCAAGGCGGAAGCCGGTATTGTAAACTGATTCTGATCTTGAAGCGGCGCTATATAAATCTTCGAGATCTCTTAGTTGGAACTGTTTTTGTTCTGCAGAGGTAAAATGGCGACGGATGGAAGACCGGAAGTGTCCTTGTTCTTGTTCCTTGTCAACATTCTATGCGCCTACACCGAGATCACTCAAGGTCAGGTTCAAGGTCATCACCAACACTTTCATCATCGTCATCATTGTCGTCGTCGTAGTCATCGGCGTCATCATCTTGTCGTTATAACGACTTTTTTTAGCATGCTATAAAACGACGTTATGAGTTTTTCCCCATTAGATCAAAATACTGAGAATCGACAATCCCGCCTTGAAAAGCATGGATCGCAGGTGGCTTGCTCGCGACTGAAGATGCATAAAAATTCAAATGAAATCAATAAAAAATATTTTTCTTTCT